>JAJHIY020000471.1:37500-90000 GCA_022114975.2 Lampris megalopsis
CATGTCCTCCCTCACCACATCCATAAACCTCCTCTTTGGCCTTCCTCTTCTCCTCTTCCCTGGCAGCTCCATATTCAGCATCCTTCTCCCAGTATACCCAGCATCTCTCCTCCACACATGTCCACACCATCTCCATCTTGTCTCTCTTGCTTTGTCTCCAAACCGTCCAACCTGAGCGGTCCCTCTGATATACTCGTTCCTAATCCTGTCCTTCTTCATCACTCCCAGTGAAAATCTTATCATCTTCATCTCTGCCACCTCCAGCTCCACCTCCTGTCTTCTCATCAGTGCCACTGTCTCCACACCATACAACATAGCTGGTCTCACCACCATCTTGTAAACCTTCCCTTTAACTCTTGCTGGGACCCTTCTGTCACAAATCACTCCTGACACTCTTCTCCACCCACTCCACCCTGCCTGCACTCTCTTCTCCACCCACTCCACCCTGCTTGCCCTCTGAATGATTTGCTGTATATTTCCCAGATAAAGACTGTGTCCATGTGGGTAAATGAGACATGTGTTCATTTAGAGGGTTTCTCTGGGCACATGGAGCGTTATAACGGCTTTCGGTTTGGTGACACCTGACAACTTACAAATGTTTAAGGATGCTTCAGTTTTTCTACAGGCTGCGTTTACTTTTCATATTTCATATCGATTATGTCCTTTTACTGACCTGCGTCATTTTGTAGATTTTGGACATGGGAACCCCGCAGGACTCAGCTGTACAATGGTGATATATAATATACAGTGATATATATAGTATATAATGACATCATAGCTGCTATGTATGATGGTATAACAGACCCAGGCCGTAAAACATTGGAGTTGCGTTTTACATCTCGTTGCGTTGTTGTGATTTGAGTGAAGCTGTGTAAAGTGTTTGTGGGGAAGCGGATGTCCTCTGCATGTGCCCGGAAGCTGTTTGTCGGTGCAGAGCCGCAGCCCTGCAGGCGCTGGATGGAGGTCGTTCTCTCCACCACGTCCGCGGTGCAGGGGGCTGCTGTGGAGGCATGTCAGCATGGACGGAGGACACCACGGTGGGAACCTCTCATGCTGTTTTCATGATGGCTAGACGGCTGGGTCAGTGCATCTCCAAAACGGCAGGTGTTGTGGGGTGTTCCCGGTTACGTCCACAATTATGAGGACGGACGGAACTGTGGACGTAACGTGATGTGTTCAACCTGAAACTCTTCCCCCGTGTGCTGGCAGGTGCAGGTGAGAGTGTGCTGGTAGGTGCAGGTGAGAGTGTGCTGGTAGGTGCAGGTGGAAGTGTGTGGACAGTTGTGTGCATGTGGTTGACATTTATCCATGGTAAATCTTGCAGGCATCGCGAAAAATATGCCATTGTCGATAGCACGCGCCAACACACAGGAAACTGGTATGACCGCTGCAGTAGAAACCGGAAGTCAATGGACGAAAGTGAAGCACAGAGGCCGTGTCTGCGGGTGGGAAGCCGGATGTGGGTATGTGGCCTGGTCGCTGCACTAGCGCCTTCTCTGGTCAGTCGGGGTGCCGGTGCGGGGGGGGGGGTAGCGTGATCCTCCCACACGTTACGTAATGTCAGGTGAAAAGAAGCGGCTGGTGACTCCACATGTATGGGAGGAGACATGTGGTAGTCTGCAGAGCAGTGACCGGGGCGACTCAGAAAATAGGGTAATTGGCCAAGTACAAGTGGGGAGAAAGGGGGAGGGGCAGCAGGTGGAGCTGGAGGTGGCAGAGGTGAAGATGATAAGATTTTCACTGGGAGTGATGAAGAAGGACAGGATTAGGAAGGAGTATATTAGAGGGACAGCTCAGGTTGGACGGTCTGGAGACAAAGCAAGAGAGACAAGATGGAGATGGTGTGGACATGTGTGGAGGAGAGATGCTGGGTATACTGGGAGAAGGATGCTGAATATGGAGCTGCCAGGGAAGAGGAGAAGAGGAAGGCCAAAGAGGAGGTTTATGGATGTGGTGAGGGAGGACATGCAGGTGGCTGGTGTGACAGAGGAAGATGCAGAGGACAGGAAGAGATGGAAACGGATGATCCGCTGTGGCGCCCCCTAACGGGAGCAGCTGAAAGTAGTAGTAGTAGTAGTAGTAGTAGTAGTAGTAGTAGTAGTAGTAGTAGTAGTAGTAGTAGTAGTGTGTCTGGATTCTGTGAGTTCCAGGGGGTGAGGCCATATGAGAGAGCTCCTCTCAGGTGTTTTGCTGTCCAGAATATGGGCATGTTGCTGCAGTATGTACTGGAGTCAGAAGGTGTGGGAGATGTGGGGGGGACAACAGCAATATGGAAGATCATAAAGTTGAGAAAGCACAAGCAAAGTGCCGGCACTGCAGGGGAAATCATGATACGGGGTCAGCACGGTGTCCAAGAAGAATTAAGGAAGAGAAAATGAGCAAGATGAGAGTAGAAAAGAGATTGCCGTATGCTGAGGCTGCTAAAAGAACGGAGAGAAACAACGAGGATGATGTGAGACAAGAAGCTAAGGAGGACAAGTCACAAGTCAGTCAGGAAGCATGCTGAGTTTTGTTCTTGTAAGGACCAGGTGACCTTTGTGGCATTCTTGGTAATGGTACTTATCGAGACTGCTGGAGCAGAAAGAACTTGTAGGCTTGGCCTCATTGTAGATGCAGCAAGGGCATTTGTGGGTGTTGCAGGAGTTTCTGGAGAAGGTGTGCAGCAGCTGCTGGGAGAGGCTTTTCGTCCCTCACAAACCTGGGAAACAACTAGTTTGATCAGAGTCGGAACCAGAACTAGTCTGATTGAGAAGACATGAGGGATTTTTTAAATTTAATTGTTTTATCGTGTTTTATTATTTATTTTTAGTAAATAGCAGTTTTGGTCCGCTCTCCATTCCAGTTGGTGGCGATATTGCACCAAGTCGTTGTTTGCTAAGAAGAAGAGGAAGAAGAAGAAGAAAGAAGCCTCGCGAACCCTACATTTCCCACGATACATCGCTGACAGGAAATGCGTCACCACGCACGACCTTGACGTTCCGTTGTGGAAGAGGCCAGCATGGCGAGTAAAGATCCCGGCGTAAGTGTTGAATATCTGTGACATTTTAAGATAATTTAATTTTAATTTGACCATTTGGAAAGATAAGCTGTTCCGTGCGGTATGCCCGCGTGTTCCTGACGTCATGAGTGACACCCGTTAGAAAACCTGTGGGAACGTACGGTGAGCTAAGTCATGCTAACTCACGCTAGCCAGCGTCGGCTGCGTACATGCATCGTTTAGGTAACCTTGAAAACAGAGACCACTGAAAATCTATTCTGCCGGAAAACGGCGAGACGGCCCGTTATCGGACACGGAAAACACGGCAGGCCGTTTCTACTGGGATGCGGCGTCACTCCGGCGTCCCCAGACGGCTTCAGTGTCGTCTGGCGGAGCCGCGTCTGCAGGAGACCTGCAGCAATGCCGCGTCCAGTCTGAGCCCGCAGCGCCCTTAAGGCTGCCAGCCGTCCCTCTTCTACTCCTCACGCGCTGCCACTCGTCCCTTTTCTACTCCTCACGCGCTGCCACTCGTCCCTCTTCTACTCTTCACGCGCTGCCAGTCGTCCCTTTTCTACTCCTCACGCGCTGCCACTCGTCCCTTTTCTACTCCTCACGCGCTGCCAGCCGTCCCTCTTCTACTCCACACGCGCTGCCACTCGTCCCTCTTCTACTCACGCGCTGCCAGCCGTCCCTCTTCTACTCCTCACGCGCTGCCAGTCGTCCCTTTTCTACTCCTCACGCGCTGCCACTCGCCCCTTCTCTACTCCACACACGAGACACACGCGTGTGGAGTAGAGACACGCGTGTGTCTCGTGTCAGTGGCATCTTTAATGTACAGACGTATCACTCTGCACTCCTCACACTGCAGTGGCAACTCTGCTGTGTGACGTTTGTCATTAACAATTTAATAACTTTTCAGCGATGTGATTTTAAGAAGATCTTGAAATGGTAACAAGGCAGCGGGGTGTGTGTGTGTGTGTGTGTGTGTGTGTGTGTGTGTGTGACAGGGTTTCCTGCAGCAGCTGAGGCAGATCGCAGGCAGGATGTCCTCTGGTCCGCGGGGCGCAGGCCTGGGGGTCAAGCTGCTTATCGGAGCGGGAGCGCTGGCTTATGGAGTGAAGGAAGCTACGTACACAGGTAGTCTTCCACTTTCACCACACAGCAGAGAGACGCCACCAGGAGTCACGTCAGGTCTATTTTATTTGGATTGCCAAATATCACAGATTACAAGTTTGCTACAAGTCACTCTGATCCTTTTAATTCTCGTGCATTGGTTTGCTTGTGAAGTTAACCAATGAAGGGCGTCCAGGTCGTGTAGCAGTCTGTTTCGTTGCCTAGCGACATGGGGCTCACCGGTTCGAATCCCTATGTTACCTCCAGCTTGCTTGGTCGGGCGTCCCTACAGACACAGTTGGTCGTGTCTGTGGATGGGAAGCCAGATGTGGGTATGTGTCCTGGTCGCAGCACTAGCGCCTCCTCTGGTTGGTCAGGGCGCCTGTTCAGGGGGGAATAGCGTGGTTCTCCCACACACTACGTCCCCCTGGCGAAACTCCTCACTGTCAGGTGAAAAGAAGCGGCTGGTGACTCCACATGTATCGGAGGAGGCATGTGGTAGTCTGCAGCCCTCCCCGGATTGGTAGAGGGGGTGGAGCAGAGACCGGGACAGCTCAGAAGAGTGGGGTAATTGGCCTGATACAATTTGGGAGAAAAGGGGGGGGGGTCCAAAAACAAAACAAAAAAAGTTAACCAATGACATGAAGCCAACACTATTTTCAAACTAATTTTAAATGGCTCTGAATTAGATCTGCTCAAAGGCCAAGGAAAAACTGTTTTCACTGAGGTTAGCTAGTTTATCATTAGCCTTCGCTCCTTGGCTGCTTCCCGAGACAAAGGTGACATTTTTTCCAGGAAACCAGTTCAACTCCACCTGAATAGGGATGTTTGATATGACGATTTTCTATTATGAACGGTAAACGTTTGTCCACAATCGGCCCTTGCAGAGATCAGAAGTGTCGCGCTACTGTGCTGCTGTTCATTCTTTCAACACGGTTGCTTTGACACACACTTCTTCCAGACCGACCGCTCACTGTCTGTTTTGGATTTGTACAGGCCGACTTCAAGTCACACTATCCTGTCTGACATTGCTCAAAGCACAGTCGTCATTAACCCTGCTGACTCAGCCAGGCCATGAGCGTTGCTTTGTGCAGCTGTAAACTTGCTCCAAAATACTGCACACAGAGTAACGCTGATTCAAGATCCAGTTTTGATGCAGTGATCTTCGAGTTTACAATCTAAATATAATCCGTATTAGTCTGAAGTGTGACGGCCCCCATACCAAAATAAAAGCCAGTTTTGACTCAAAGTGCAATATGGAATCAAACGTGCGTGCATGATGGGACAACTGACATGAGCTTGGGAAAGTCCGTGTCAGATGCTGAAGTCTGACTGAGCACCTGAAGGTGAATGAAGTGGCTGATGTCAGAATTGTTGAATGTAAATACTCTGCAGAATGACTGACTTGACTATGGTTTATCTTTTGGTGCTTGTTTGGGTTCTGAGGATATTTTCAGTGATTTCTTTGTTTCGTGTTAAAATCTGACTGCTTAGACGAGCTCCTTTGCAGTGACTCTAAATTGCGGTATGTTGAAAACGAAGTTTCCCTCAGGGAACTGTTTTTTTTTTTTTTTTTAAATTTATTTCTGATTTTTCCCTTTTTTCTCCCAATTTAGTGGCCAATTGATCCCTATTTTAATTCAAACACCCACCCTCGTATTGCATGCGTTCGCCAACTGCATCTCTCCGGCCGGCAGTCTCGAAGGAAAGCGCCTCCCCACTTTCGTGACAAGGCGAATCCAAGCCGAACCACTGTTTTTCCGACACACACAGAGACGCATTCATATGACGAACACAAGCCGACTCCGCCCCCCTCCCGAAGACAGTGTTGCCAATGATTGCTGCTTCCTCGAGTCCGGCCATAGTCGGATCTGACGAGACCGGGGCGCGAACCCCAGTCCCCAGTGGGCAACTGCATCGACACCAAGCCGATGCTTAGACCGCTACGCCACCGCGGACTGCTTTCCCTCAGGGAACTGTTTGAACTTTTTTCAGCTGTTGGAAATTGGTGACATATTCATTGAAATATGTTGGGAAAAGTCTTTTGACCTAAATAGTCTTTTACTTCTTACACTTGTATTTGAAATACTTGAATGTTATAAAAAGTGTTTGTACTATATAATTATACATTTGCTTGTACTGTTCAGTAACTTGAAACATAGTCTTAGAAAAGCAACATGCGGGGCGCCGCCATAGCCGAATGGTTGCAACGCATATCAAAGGGCCACAACGTTGCCGGTTCGATTCCAGCCGGCGCCCTCTCTCTCTCACTCTCATATCTTCCTTTTCACTGCAACTATCTAATAAAAGTTTAAAAAATTCAAAAAAAAATATCTTAAAAAAAGAAAAGCAACGTGAGGAGAAAAGAATTGTGGTCCATATCGTGGATTGTGATATTGCCAAAAAGAAATGTTGATACTGTCTTTATGCCATGTGGCCGACCCCTTTACCTGAGTCTGTCCATCAGCCTGTGTTCTTTCTGGTCCTCAGTTGAAGGAGGACAGAGGGCCATCATCTTCAACAGGATCGGCGGGATACAGAAGGACACGGTGCTTGCTGAAGGACTACACTTCAGGTATGAGCTCCTCATGCATCAGCTCCACATACTGAGGAAGTCGTCCCAGTAAACAAATGAACACCATTTGAAATCCATTCAGCGGGGCGTCCGGGTGGCGTGGCGGTCTATTCCGTTGCCAACCAACACGGGGATCGGCGGTTCAAATCCCCGTGTTACCTCCGGCTTGGTCAGGCGTCCCTACAGACACAATTGGGCCAGGTGTGGGTATGTGTCCTGGTTGCTGCACTAGCGCCTCCCCTGGTCAGTCGGGGCGCCTGTTCAGGGAGGAGGGGGAACTGGGGGGAATAGCGTGATCCTCCCGTGTTCTACGTCCCCCTGGTGAAACTCCTCACTGTCAGGTGAAAAGAAGCGGCTGGCGACTCCACATGTAGTGGAGGAGACGTGGTAGTCTGCAGCCCTCCCCGGCTCAGCAGGGGGGTGGAGCAGAGACCGGGGCGGCTCGGAAGAGTGGGGTGATTGGCCGTATACAATTGGGGAGAAAAAATCCGCATCAAAAAAGAAAAAGACGGCTCAATGAAATCAAACTTGATAGGCGATATTAAATCAAAGGTTAAAGCATGTGTTGTTTATTTATCAGGTAAAATAGAATATGAAACAGAAGGAAACAGCTCAGGGGTATCAAACAGAAGAAACAGGGGTACCAAACGGCTCAGAGGTACCAAACATTGGAAAAATGCATTTCTCTGAAAGGCAGTAAGGGGAGAATTGAAGTGGAAAGCATTCTTTCTAAAAGATTTTAAGGAGAACTGGATTTCTGAAATAAAGCTGTCCTGTTCATGACTGCTGTATAGTGTGTGTCTGCCAGGTAGCGGTGTCTCTGTGTGGAAAGAATTTTGTAAGAGGACATTGTGAATGAAAGTGAATGGTGCTGTTGTCTTATTTTTCTGAGCGGGAACAGTTGGCACCTTACGTCACCCTGCAAAAATCACCCTGCATCACCTTACATCACCCTGCGAAAATGCCAATTACCATCTGACATCTCTTAAGTTTTAAGGCGGCACGGTGGCGCAGTGGTTAGCGCGGTCGCCTCACAGCAGGAAGGTTCTGGGTTCGACACCCAGGGGTAGTCCAACCTTAGGGGTCATCGCGGGTCGTCCTCTGTGTGGAGTTTGCATGTTCTCCCTGTGTCTGTGTGGGTTTCCTCGAGGGGCTCCAGTCTCCTCCCACAGTCCAAACACATGTAGGTCAGGTGAATTGGTCATACTAAATTGTTCCTAATTGTGTGTGTGTGTGTGTGTGTGTGCGTGTGATGGCCTGGCAGCCTGTCCGGGGTGTCTCCCCACCGGCCACCCAATAACTGCTGGGATAGGCTCCAGCATCCCCGCCACCCTGGGAGCAGGAGAAGCGGTTATGATAATGGATGGTGGTAGATTGTTGATAATTTGTATTTGTTTTATGTGTTGTTAAAAATCCACCTTTTGATTTGAAATGCTCATGTGCCACAGCCGTATGGGGGCTAAAGCATTCACACAGCGCGTCCCAGTTAGTCGACAGCTGTAGCGAAAAAGACTCCATGTGAGTAGATCAGAACCAGAATCATGTTTATTGCCGGTGTAGGTTTGTACATACATGGAATGTGGGTCTGGTTCGGTGGCTCTCATCGTCGTCGTCGTCGTTGGCGTCTCTCGTGTCCGAGGATCCATTCCAAGAGATTAAGGTGTGTGCTTAAAACGAAGATGGCTTGACCGTCCAAGGTGAGAATAGAAGAGGCTGGAACAGTGTGGACAGGGGATAGTAGGGGGTGGACCCATTCTTGCGGCTTTCTGTTCTTGGCGGATTTTTCAGCAGTGGCACTTTACTTCCGCATGCTTTCGTTTGTCTGTTTCAGCCTTGATGGAACCAGCCAGGCAGGCAGCTCTCCAGTGCTTTCGATTTTCCGCTACTTGTTCACAGTTCTTACGGTCGATGTTGAAGGTGATCAGCTTTCCCTTGATACAGTCCTTGTAGCGTTTCTTGGGAGCTCCTCTTTTTCTTTGACCTTCAGTCAGTTCGGAGTATAAAATTTGTTTCGGGAGTCTGTTGTTTGGCATCCTCTGGATGTGGCCAAGCCACTGCAGCTGGTGATGTTCAATTGTCGTCTCAATGGAAAGGAGATCGGCTCTTTCGAGAACTTGATTGTTGGTGACCCATTCTTGCCAGGAAATTCCCAGAATACTTCTCAGTTTTTGCTGGTGGAAGCCTTCTAGTTTATGGATTTGGTATTTGTAGAGGGTCCAGGCTTCACAACCGTACAGGAGGGTTGAAAGAACCACTGCACGGTAAACCATGATTTTGGTTGATGTCATGGTGATTTGAAGCGGAACTCCTGGGGTATCCTGAGGCACAACAGCAAGTGTTTTGGTTTTCTTGATGTTCACAGAAAAGCCAAAACTTTCATAGGCCTGAACAAAGGAGTTGGCGATCGTCTGAAGACCTTCTGGAGTCATGGCAGGAGCAGCATTATCATCGGCATATTGAAGCTCATTGATGGCGTTGGTGGATGTCTTGTTCTTATACTTCAAGTACTGGAGATTGAACAGGCTGCCATCGAAGCAGTAACTGATGTTGACTTTACTGTCGAGTGACCGATTTGTCTTCTGCAAGAGAGCAGCCAGGTATAAGGAAAATAAAGTAGGTGCTAGAACACAGTCTTGCTTTATTCCACAATCCATGGGGAAAGGGTTCAACGGAAACAGACACAGCCTTTCATGTCATCATGGAGGGTGCGAATCATCTGGATGAAGTGGTCGGGGGATCCAGATTTGGATAGCACATCCCAGAAAGTGGCTCTCGGGAGAGAATCGAATGCTTTCTCAAGGTCAAAAAAGATGAAAAACATTGTCTTATGTTGTTCTCTTGTTTTCTGCATGAGCTGTCGTGCCGCAAAGATCATATTGGTGGGCCCTCTGTGGGATTGAAAACCGCTTTGGGATTCAGGGAGAACTTCTTCGGCCAGGGTGGTGAGATGATTCAGAAGGATCCGCGACAGAATTTTCCCAGCTGTTGAGAGGAGGGAAATTCCTCTGTAATTGCAGCACACTCCTCGGTCTCCTTTTTTGAAAATGGCAATGATGTTTGCATCTCTGAAATCAGCTGGAGCAGTCCGGGTTTCCCAAATCTGCAGGATGATTTCGTACAGTCGCTTCTGAAGAGGCAGTCCTCCATACTTGTACAGTTCTGCAGGGATTCCGTCGGGGCCAGCTGCTTTGTTGTTGCGCATCTGAGCGATCGCTGTTTGAAGCTCCTTGGTGGAAGGAGGTGCAGACAGCCACGGTTTTTGCGGCAGAGTAGGTAAGCCATCAAGGCAGTCCGGAGACGCTTGTGATGGTTTGCAGAGGAGCTGGTGGAAGTGCTGTTTCCATCGTTGACTGATGGCTACGTCGTCCCTCAGAATTGTTACATTGTGCTCTGCTTTCATTGGTGTTGGTGCGGTCTTGATCGGCCTGTAGATGGCACGGGTAGCAGAGAAAAAGTCGTAGAGTTGGTTCTGGTCTGCGTAGCCCTGGATCTCAAGGGCTTTACTTTGCCACCAAGCATCCTTCATAGAGCAGAGTTGAGCTTGGGTGTTTGACTTCAGTTTCTTGTAGTGCTCTTCTTTCATCTTGGAGGTTCTATCTTTCTCCCAGAAGAGACGAGCTTGATTCTTTATGCTAATCGGGTTGAAAATTTCCTGGTTGTTCTTTCAAACCAATCCTGTTGACGTCTTTTCAGAATACCAATTTCGGTTTCAGCTACAGCGAGGAGGGTCGTTTTTAGGTTTATCCAGTTTGATATGGGGTTATTTTGATGAGGGCAATATCCTTCAGGACTTCCGTGAACGTATTCCGGAAATTCTTCTTACGCTGAGATCTTCAAGCTTTCGGACGTTGATTTTCAGTAGTGGGATGGTCATGGCAGGGCGTCTAGACTTGGGTTTGAGTCGCAGATGGAGCTTGGAGATGACCAGCCTATGATCCGTCCAACAATCGTTTGCATGCGGGAGTGCCTTGGTGACATGGACGTTGGATCGGTCCTTCATGCGTACAATCACAAAGTCAATGAGATGCCAGTGGTGGGATCGCGGATGCGTCCAGGTAGTTTTCTGGCTCATTTTGAGTTGGAAGATAGTATTTGTGATGGTGAGACCATGGTCTGTACAGAGGCCAAGGAGAAGGCTTTCGTTTGAGTTGCATTTACCGACTCCATGCTTCCCAATGATGTTGCTCCATGTTGTACTGTCCCTGCCAATGCGAGCATTGAGGTCACCCGTAAGGATGAGCTTGTCAGCTGCTGGAACGGTGGAAATAGTTCTTCATAGGGTGTTGTAGAAAGCTATTTTCGACTCATCGTCAGCATCAAGAGTTGGAGCATAAGCGCTAATAGCAGTCAGGAAGTATCCATTTTGAAGTGGTAATCTGATGGAGATGATGCGTTCATTAACGCAGACAGGTGTTAGATTCAGGTCACAGATTCAGGTCACAGACAAGTTTGGATCGGATCACAAAGCCGACTCTATGAATTTGGCTGTCCGTTTCTGATAATCCTTTCCATATGAACGTGTATCTGAGAGCTTTTTCTTTGAGTTGGCCTTCATCTGAAAGTCTGGTCTTGGACTCTTGGAGAGCCGCAAAATCAATGTTGAAACGAGAGAGTTGTTGTGCAATAAGGGCAGTTCGTCATTCTGGTCTATCAGTCACTCCGATCAAGAAGAGTCCCAATGTTCCAGGTCCCAAAAGTCAGTAGTGTAAAAACGTCCTTATTTCGCCCACAAGAAATTGATTTCCAACTGGACGCGGTATTCCAGTCAGCAGACATGAGAAACAGCTCTTTTTAGCCCACATTTTCTAGGGCCTTCCCCTGATTGGGGGGAGCAGCGCTGTACCTAAAAGGGCTGTCCGTTTCAAGGTTGCTGCCGAATCCACACAACGTTTCCCGGGTTCATGTAGAGATGACCATCAGATCCTTGCCGCCAATTGTGTGTCTTTGGAGCAAGGGAACATTCGCAGACATTTGGAGCTAGGAGCTTCCAGGATGATCATTCCCTGCTCCCGTCGCTCCGCAGCATCGCCAATGGACTTTTTGGGGGGGGAGTGTAAAGCACAGTCCTTGAGAAACTCCCGGAGCCATTCGCTAAAGCCTTGATTAAAGTGGTGATCAGGTCGCGACGCTGGTCCACACTGCTTGGCCTGGGAGGATCTAGTTTCATGGCGACACAAGAGTAGTGACGATGGGATCCGCCACAGGTTGTACCCAAGTGATGTTCAGATTGGGAGTCCAGACTGCCCACTTGTTAAGCACTTACGAGCCAGGGATGTGTGGGATTTTTATAACTGCCAGTCCGCGGTCCCGTTAGGCTTTAGTCAGCTGACTGCTGCCCAGGTTACGCCAACTCCACAAGTGAAGTTCGGTCAATACCGCAAGGAATTGGTAGCCTGTACCTTTCAGCCTGCATCACAAGATGCTTCAGCAACCCAAAGGTGCAGTGGTGCAGAGAATATATCAGACATGCTGAAACACATGTCAGCAGGTTACTTACATGTGGCAGCATGGCTCAGGAGGTAGAGTGGGTTGTCTACTAATCAGAAGGTCGCTGGTTCAATCCCCAGCTCCTCCAGAGAACGTGTTGAAGTGTCCTTGAGCAAGACACTGAACTCCTAACTGCTCCTGTTGAGCAGCTTGGTACCTTGCATGGCAGCCTCCACCATCAGTGTGTGAATGTGTGAGTGAATGTGAGGCGTACACTGTAAGGCACTTTGAGTGGTCAGTAAAAGTAATAATAATAATGATAATACCCTATAGTTCCTCAGGTTCATAGTTTGGACCCGGCTCTACAGGATGTAAAACGGGAAACGTGAAAAATAATAATAATAATCATTACATTTATATAGTGCTTTATCTAGACACCCAAAGCGCTTCACATTGAAGGGGGTAACTCACTTCAACCACCACCAGTATAGCACCACCTGGGTGATGCACGGCAGCCATTTTGCACCAGAATGCTCACCACACATCAGCTTGAGGTGGAGAGGGGCGAGTCATTGAGTGAATTACATTGAGGATGATGAGGTGGCCAGATGGAGAGAGCCAAGTGGGAATGTTGCCAGGATACCGGGGACCCCCTACTCTTTGTGATAAATGCCATGAGATCTTTAATGACCACAGTGTGTGTGTATCATGTAGGTGGATTGACGGCAGCGCGGTTCCGAATCCGTGCTGTCGCAGTTTAACAAGCGCTCCGGCTCACTTCCCCTTTCAGCGTCTTCATCATAGTCCAAACAGGACTGTACCGATCAAGACCTCAGTAAGACTTCTGTTAAGATGTTAAAGACGGTAAAAAAAAGTCTGTTCGGTTTGTCCAGTGGACAGGTTGAGACTTGAGAGTTCTGCTCTGCTGTGTGTGATCAGTGAGGGGGCGCTGGAGACTAAACAAATAAACAAAAACAGAAAAAGTACAAGAGAGCGCAGAGCCGAGGCCACCGTATTTGGCGCCATCTTGAATATGACAGATGACAGCAGGACGAAGCAGACCTAAGTAAAGTCAAACTAGTACTAATTTGCATCATGTCTACTTTCCTCTATCAGCCATCTTGTTTGGTCGGAGCTGCTGAATATAAATCTAACATAGGGCTGCGTGATTACAACTGAAATAATAAACCTTGTATTGTTCCAGATTTTACAGTCAGGTTTGCCAATCATGATTCTCTGATATACTTGATACCTCATCACTGGTTATTTTTAATTTCAGTCATTTAAAAAAATTTCCATTTGCAAATATAATATTTGTTAAAAGAAACACTCAATGGTAGGGAAAGTGCTCAACAGATAAGGAGCAAAACAATCCAGTGAGTCAAGTAAACTCTTTATGAGACAGTACAAGCCTGTTTCATGCCGTAAGTAATCATTGGTTGTCAAGTGATTGACAGCTGATGATGGCTTATGGCATGAAACAGGCTTGTACTGTCTCATAAAGAGTTTACTTGACTTTATATATATAAACATTGATGGTTTCGGGGGGGGAAACGCTATAGACATGTGTATATATGCCCAATTAAATAATAAACATGATTAAATCAGAACAAGCCATCCTTGTAATGGAGAATATCAGTGAGTTGAAAAGATGGGACATCAGTGATTTCAGCATGTGATGTCAATAGAAACTAGTTAGTGGGGCGTCCGGGTGGTGTGGTGGTCTATTCCGTTGCCTATCAACACGGGGCTCGCCGGTTTGAATCCCCGTGTTACCTCCGGCTTGGTCGGGCGTCCCTACAGACACAATTGGCCATGTCTGCGGGTGGGAAACCAGATGTGGGTATGTGTCCTGGTTGCTGCACTAGCGCCACCTCTGGTTGGTCAGGGTGCCTGATCGGGGGAGGGGGAACTGGGGGTAATAGCGTGATCCTCCCACACACTGGCCTCCTGGTGAAACTCCTCACTTTCAGGTAAAAAGAAGCGGCTGGCGACTCCACACGTATCGGAGGAAGCATGGGGTAGTCTCCAGCCCTCCCCGGCTTGGCAGAGGGGGTGGAGCAGCGACTGGAACAGCTCAGAAGAGTGGGGTAATTGGCTGGGTACAACTGGTGAGGGGGAAAAAAAAGGGGGGGGGGTAATAAAAAAAAGAAACCAGTTAGCAGTGGTATCTAGCTTCAGCGTTTCGGTTATAAGCAGAAAACGCTGGTGATCACGTGTTCTTCTTGGTACATTTCGCTGGTTACTCGGCTACTGATGACGAAAACGAGCGGCGTCCTGTTCTGTAGTTAAATAGTTTTGCCCCAACCCTCATAGTTTCGTTCTGAAGGGCCACTTACCAACGGAGGGCGCTGTAAACCGAGGGGTGGGGTTAAGGATTGGATGGGGCCTGCCTTATGCAGCATTCTTTCTGCTACGCAGCAAATGCTTTACAAAAGAGAATGTGAACAAGGACGACTGACGGTGCCCTCTAGTGGAGGAAGGTGGTAATGTGGTTATCAGCTGTGTTGAAGGTGCCATGTGTAATGTCTATAATGGGTCCAGCTTGACAAGTCTGCTGTCGCTGACAGGATACCATGGTTCCAGTACCCCATCATCTATGACATCAGAGCCAAACCCAGGAAGATTTCCTCTCTCACAGGAAGTAAAGGTGAGACACAAGCATGGAGTCCAACTCTGATCAGACATTTTTACATAGAAATGTTGAGCACAGGGGCATCCGGGTAACACAGCGTTCTATTCCATTGCCTACCAACCCGGGGATCCTGGTTCAAATCCCCATGTTGCCTCCGACTTGGTCGGGCGCCCCTATAGACACAACAGGCCGTGTCTGCGGGTGGAAAGCTGAATGTGGCTGTGTGTCCTGGTCACTGCGCTAGCGCCTCCTCTGGTCAGTCGGAGTGCTTGTTCGAGGGGAGGGGGAACTGGGGGGAATAACAGGAACCTCCCATGCACTACGTCCCCCTGGTGAAACTCCTCACTGTCAGGTGAAAAGAAGCGGCTGGCGACTCCACATGTATCAGAAGAGACATGTGGTAGTCTGCAGCCCTCTCCAGATCGGCAGAGGGGGTGGAGCAGCGACCAGGACGACTCAGAAGAGTGGGGTAATTGGTCGGATACAATTGGGGAGAAAGGGGGGGGGGAGATTTACAAAAACAAAAAAAAGAAATGTTGAGCACATCTTTCAGCAGCCACAAGAATCAGATGGGAGTCAGCTGCACTTCCTAGCTTACTTTACCCTTCTCCTCCCTTGAAAGGATAATTTCTTTTTTATTATGACCTTAGTCACCCCCCCCCCCCATACATATCAGTTATTATGTCATTTATTCACTGGCTTCATTCTGTAGATTTTGGCCGCAGGACCACCGCTGGACTCAGCTTCACATCGTTGTCTTACGGGACAACTGAACAGAGTGTCAGACATGTTTCAACAAGTCCAATTTAACCCAATTATCTAAATCAGGTATTTGGAAGTTAAAGTGATGATGTGAAATGTCCAGTATGATCAATGGTGGAGGACGTTGCTGATCTACTTCCTGGTTCAACCTGCAGGAAGTAGCAGCCTATCCTTACCGAAGGTTGTAGTAACCATCCATAAACTAGCTGGCCAGGACAATAGAGAATTCTTATGGCCCTTTTCCACTACGTGGTACTGGCTCGGCTCGGCTCCACTCGCCCTTTCTTCGTTTTCCATGACTGGAAAGTACCGGCATTTTGGAAACTGTACCACTTTTCTGGTATCCCCTTTGTCGAGGTTCCAAGAACACTGGAGCGGGTACCAAAATCAATGCAGACCTCTGATTGGTCAGAGAAACACTTCACGCCGTCATCAGTGCGTGCATGGGACATCCCCCGGCATTTTTAAATGTCGAAGCAGAGTTATCTTAAAACTACATTTTGAAATTGGAAACCAGGCGTCGCTATGACGACCAGCTACACTGAGGGGGTACTGTTACGCTAGTGGAAAACGACACAGAAGCGGGTCGAGTTGAGCCAGTACCATGTAGTGGAAAAGGGGCATTAGATAATGGACAGTCATGGACACAGTCTGACTCAGACACTAGGGGGAGCTATTGTTTAAAGGACACGTTTAACGCTCCTGTTCACATGTCCCATAAGACACCATTGTAAAGCTGAGTCCAGCGGTGGTCCCCTGTCCTAAATCTACTGAATGAAGCTCGTGAGTAAATGACATCATCGTCAATATGTATGATGGGAAAAATATGAAAATAAGACCTGTTGTAAAGAAAAAAGCATGTGTGCTTTAATCCTGTTGTGCCCAGGACTAACCCGAGAACACACTGCAGGAGACTTGCGGGGGTGTCAAGAGTCACTGCTGGGAAATAAACAGAAATTCTTGCCGTTGCTCTTCTGAAGTATAATCTCTTGGACACGTCAGGTTGTCCAACCAAAGCTGTGAAGATGTTTTCTTGATATTCAGGGAATTTTAAATATCTTGTATCGCTATTCAACGTTTTATTCACAACTTCTAGATATGCATGGGAAGTGGCTTGATGGAAACTGGTCATGTCACTACAAGGAGACAGGAAACCCCGTGAGCTCCTCAGGGCGTGTTCCTCAGCTCACATCAGCAGGGTGTATTTTATGGACCTCTTTTAACCTGTGTTTTTTTTTTCCAGACCTGCAGATGGTGAATATCGCCCTGCGAGTTCTGTCGCGGCCGCTGGCGTCCAACCTGCCGACCATGTACCAGCGGCTGGGGACGGACTACGACGAGCGGGTCCTCCCCTCCATCGTTAATGAGGTGCTGAAGAGCGTCGTGGCCAAATTCAACGCCTCCCAGCTCATCACTCAGCGAGCACAGGTACATGTCACAGCGCCGCACGCCAATATGGAGACCATCTGTTAAACGTGTGTGTGTGTGTGTGTGTTCTGAATTGGTCCAGATGTTGCTGCAGTTAGTTGAAGAGCTGATGAGAAAATCCGTCAGCGTGTTGTGATTAGGGCTGTCACAATTATTACATAATTGCCTGGTTGCGATTATTTGACCTGACGGCGATCATTTTGCATAATGTTTCGAATCGTTTCCATTCATTTGTGTAAAAACAGCTGGATGAAACTGACAGAAATATTGTATTTCAATCACTATTTCCACGTCGTTTTCCACCGTTTGTTGTTTGACTGGCACGCTTTTAAATGACGTCATCTTGTTACACCCCTGGCACATGAGTGGTGAATTAGGGCCAACAAACTGTTCATCTTGAGTTGCTTATTCTATAATTTTCCATAATATACTATAATATTCTTTGATATTCTACAATATTCTATAATATTCTTCTATACTAAACTGTAATAATCTATCATAGTCTTCTATAATACTCCATCATATACTATAATATTCTCCTTTAAATTCTATAATATACTATAATATTCTATGATATTCTACAATATAATATTCTTCTATAATATTCCATAATATTCTTCTATAATATTCTATAATATACCATAATATTCTATAATATTCTTCTATAATATTCTATAATATTCCATAATATACTATAATATTCTTCTATAATATACTATAATATTCTTCTATAATATTCTATGATATACTATACTATTCCATAATATACTATAATGTTCTTCTATAATATTCTATGATATACTATTATATTCTATAATATTCTTCTATAATATTCTATGATATACTATACTATTCTTCTATAATATTCCATAATATACTATAATATTCTTCTATAATATTCTATGATATACTATACTATTCCATAATATACTATAATATTATTCTATAATATTCTATGATATACTATACTATTCTTCTATAATATTCCATAATATACTATAATATTCTTCTATAATATTCTATGATATACTATACTATTCTCTAATATTCTTCTATGATAATCTATAATATTGGACGACTGCATTTGGACGAGCGTGTGTTGACATCAACATCATGGACGTAGTTGCAGAGCCCAACACCACAGCAGTGCTGTGGCACATGTTGGTTTTAAGCCAGATGAAACAGGAGAGCCCGATAACTTGGAAGAGGTGATTTGTTGGCTTTGCAGCAAAAAGGTGGCGGTCAAAAGCGCAAATACCACACATTTAAAAACTCATCTATGGATCCACCACCTCACCCAATTCACCGAACTTGGAAAGACAGCCACCGCTGCAGTTCCATCCCGGCAATATAAAATAACTGGCTGTTCCTGAAGCTTTCGGACGGGTGTGTAAATATAAACGTGACAGTACCAGATGGTGCATGTTAACAGACAGTGTAACGTGGTATATAGCCAGAGAAATGCAGCCGTTCAATTCGGGGGATTGGCAGAGGGGGTGGAGCAGCGACCAGGACAGCTCAGAAAATAACGGCCAAGTACAGGTGGGGAGAAAAAGGGGGGAAACCAAAAAAGAAAAAAAGACAGTTAAATCGTTAATCGAGATTTTTTTGTGTGACAATTAATCGTCAACTAAGATTTCATGATCGTGACAGCCCCACAACACATACGCATACAGACACACACATTAGACCAGTCCGATCATGAGTAATGATCATTGCTAACGATCAAAATCAGTGCGAGTGGTTTTGGACAGCATTTAGACTGTTCAGCCAAATGACTCGATCTTCTCTTACCCTGTGTGTAGTCAGATGTGTGTAGTCAGGCTTCTGTTTTTTTCTTTCAGACTAAAATAATCCAGATGTTTGGGTATGATGAAATTATGCTAATTTACTGTGTCCATTTGATTAAATTCGATTGTATCTTGTTTTTGGGGGGATTCAGACAATTAATTTGGTGGCTAATCCTGTGAAAGTAGTAGTTTTTATACCTCAAGTAACTTTTTCCCTGTCTGTCTGTGTGTCTGTCTCAAGGTGTCGCTGTTGATTCGACGGGAACTGTTTGAGCGAGCAAAGGACTTCAACATCATCTTGGACGATGTCGCCATCACTGAACTCAGCTTCAGCCGAGAGTACACCGCTGCTGTAGAGGCCAAACAAGTTGGTAAGAAGACACACACAGTACCCGGACACAGTACCCAGTACCTCTAACAGTACTACCATAGTACCACAGTACATACTGGTACACATGCTACACAGACAACAGTACCTCTAACGGTACTAACATAGTACCACAGTACATATTGATATACATGGTACACAGACACCAGTACCTCGAACAGTACTAACATAGTACCACAGTACATACTGATACACATGGTACACAGACATCAGTACCTCAAACAGTACTAACATAGTACCACAGTACATACTGATACACATGGTACACAGACATCAGTACCTCAAACAGTACTAACATAGTACCACAGTACATACTGATACACATGGTACACAGACACCAGTACCTCGAACAGTACTAACATAGTACCACAGTACATACTGATACACATGGTACACAGACATCAGTACCTCGAACAGTACTAACATAGTACCACAGTACATACCGATACACATGGTACACAGACACCAGTACCTCGAACAGTATTAACATTGTACCACAGTACATACTGATACACATGGTACACAGACACCAGTACCTCGAACAGTACTAACATTGTACCACAGTACACACTGAGACTGCATGGTCCATAGGTGTGAATGTTGTATGTGAGGCATGTTTGCTTCGTGGGGGTTTTACCGCCCAACACAGTACATATCTAGGCTTTGCAGATAAGCTAGGAGTGAGTATTATTTTTAGTAGTATTGTACACTGATTAGTACTTTGTTAACGGGTGGGGTGAATTTTCTCTTGCTTTGGACTCACTTGAGTCAGAACCAGCTTTTAATTGACCTTTTGCAAAGTCCTGCCCCCCTTAGTTACTGTTGCTACGCCAATCAAGCTTTTCGGACCCATCCAGGAAGTAGCCGCAAAACACAAAGGAAGAAATCAGCGCATTCCCAGAGAAAATAAGTGATGTATTTTGGAGTAATTCCTCCTTAATATCATCCCATGCAAGGCAGAAGGGGTTGCAGTATTTGGTGGAGGGAAACTTTCAGAATACTAAAATTAACACTGACTTTGGTTGACTACGGGCCTCCAGGTGCGACTCTAATTGAGGGTAAAGCTCACTGGTCACAATCAAAGAATGAAATACCCCATCAGCTAATTCTAAACACTCTCAAAATAACGTTGTGGACCAGTCGTGTTCCTGCCCTGCAGGTAAGTGAATATTTCAGCTGTTACTGGAATCTTTTTCATGATCCATTGTCAACATCATCGTATTATAGTGTTGACTTTGGCCAGGGTGCACCACGAAGTTCTTTTATCCAGGCTACTCCGGGTGTTCTGTATGGGGTCCGGGGGCGGCCAGGGACACGCTGCAGGACCGGGGGAACTGCCCCGTGATTTTTTTTTTTTTTTACCTCTGGGCCAGGGCCAGGATTTTCAACGAAATAAGGACAACAAGAGGCCTCTGCGGGCAGGCTGACTTTGCCGAATGGCCGGTGATATGGGGAGGGCAGACTGGCTGGAGACCGTACCAGGGTCCAGCCGACCCTGCCCGCAGGTTGTTCTGAAATGAGAGTCTGAACCTGGTTTAAGCCTCCTACAGACTGTGTGATGTGGGCCGTCTCAGATGAAAGATGACTAAACATGGCGACATCTTTGGTCATGGCTCCAAAACGGTGGTCCTATGTCGCACTGTGAGACAGTTTCGGAGACAGCCGTTATTACGGTCTTGTGACCGAAGATAAGCTGGGACAAAAGTCTGACAGTGTCAGAAATGTAGGACGACCGTCTCACCATGTGACTGCTGCTACGACCTACGTCTACTAACCAACCAATAGAAATGAGCACGACGTGACGCACTGATCAACGCCACACAGCCTCTGTGCTGCCGCCAAACACAAACACACACTACCAGCATCTGTGAGCCAAATGCCACGGGTTCAACAAAACGAGCTGCGGCGACCACGGAAAGGACTGGATTCCTGCTTGGCGTCATGTTGCTCTACCAGCGGTGTAGACTGATGATGCACGCTGGTGCGGCACACACGCTGATGACGTTTTTATGGACTTGTGTTGTAGCCTGTGATTCAGTAGTGTTGTCATCGTACAGTCTACACACACCACACATGATGTGATTCAGTAGTGTTGTCATCGTACAGTCTACACACATCACACTTCATGTCGTACCCAAGTTCATTAGATCCACATCACACAGTGTGGCTTGCAGTGAACTTATAGGACTGCTGAAGTCACACAATCTGTAGGAGGCTTAACCTGTGACTAGGATAACTGTTATGTTAGTAGGCTAGCTATCGCTTAGCTAGGTATCTCTGGCCACAGACCAAGCTGGTTACAATCATCAGGTACCTTGGTCATATTATGTTGGTAAGTAGTGCGTTGATTTATTGATGATGGTCATAATCGTGGTGTGGGTAAAAGCAACAGTAATGATACGTTGGCTATAGTAGCTATCGATGATGGCTAGTAGCAAGCTCATCCTGGAGCAGATGAAGGATGTTTGTTGTTTTCAAATATCTAGGGTCTGATTTGCAGGTCCTATGGGCACACCTTTTCGGCATTTTGCAGTCTGTTGACAGCTTGACGGACCTCCCTCACATAGAAACCGTTACTAAGGTAGGATTGGACAAGAACCGATCTGGGGCAGTCCCATGCGAAAGCTCAGTTATTCAGAAAAATCAAATTTGAGTGCAGGCCTATTAGAATTTTCAAAATTCTAACAGGTTTGAATGTTAAATCAGTATGTTGCTCATTTATAAATTCAATATGTGCCCAATCTGCACGTTGATCTGAAACAAAAGCTTGCGTCATCCCACTTCCCATATATCTTAACGCGAATTGACAAAAGATGTTGAAACCATCTGAACCTGCAGCTGTTAAGGAGTAGAAAATAAATAAGAACAGGCACGAGAGGCCTTGGCAAGCCATGTAACGGGTTAGAGGCCAGTCACTACCGAGATCATTCAGCAAGTCAGCCGCCATGTCTTTGAAATGGATATCGGTTTTAAAAAATACATTACTATGTACACCTTGAAATTACTTTGGATTTTGAAATATTAAAAGTAATAATCGGCAGTGTTCAAGTATCTCGGGGTCTTGTTCACGAGTGAGGGGAGGATGGAGCGGGAGATTGACAGGTGGATTGGTGCAGCATCAGCAGTAATGCGGGTGTTGTACCGGACCGTTGTGGTGAAGAGGGAGCTGAGCCGGAAGGCAAAGCTCTCAGTTTACCTGTTTGTCTTCATTCCAGCCCTCACCTATGGTCATGAGCTTTGGGGAGTGACCGAAAGGGTGAGATCATGGATACAAGCGACTGAAATGAGCTTTCTCCGTAGGGTGTCTGGGCTCAGCCTTAGAGATAGGGTGAGGAGCTCGGACATCCAGTGGGAGCTTGGAGTAGAAAGGAGCCAGTTGAGATGGTTTGGGCATCTGATTAGGATGCCTCCTGGGCGCCTTCCTTTGGAGGTTTACCGGGCACGTCCAACTGGGAGGAGACCCCGGGGTAGACCCAGAACTCACTGGAGGGACTACATGTCCAATCTGACCTGGGAATGCCTTGGGATCCCCCAGGAGGAGCTGGAGGGCGTTGCTGGGGGAGAGGGACGTCTGGAGTGCCCTACTTAGCTTGCTGCCACCGTGACCCCACCCCGGAGAAGCAGCTGATGATGAGATGATATACTGTGTGTGTGTGTGTGTGTGTGTGTGTGTGTGTGTGTGTGTGTGTGTGTGTGTGTGTGTGTGTGTGTATTGTACCTCCTCAGCCCAGCAGGAGGCGCAGAGGGCCCAGTTCTATGTGGAGAAGGCTAAGCAGGACCAGAGACAGAAGATCATCCAGGCTGAAGGAGAAGCTGAAGCAGCCAAAATGGTGAGCTGCCTTTCAGCAAAGACAACAAAACTACATATCTGTCAGTGGTTCATCTGACAGTCACCATACGCAGAAACCAGAGGTCAAGGGTCATAATCACACTGAGCTGATAGGGGTTTTTTGTGTGTGTGACAGTACTGATGAAAGTAAAATGAATCTAGTGCTGTAACACAGCACATTATCCTTCATTCATGGCAAAGCTACTTGCTGGTCTAAGTGCGATGTCAGCGCTACTGGAGCTGCTGCTGTAACATCTTCTATGGAGAATAAAGCAAGGCAAACGTATTTGTTTAGCACATTTCAGCACCAAGGTAATTCAGAGGGCTTTACATAAAACATAAAAAGCACTGAGCAAAGCATGACCAAACTCCATCTGAGCTAGTAGCAAATACAGCTGATCCCACTGCATGTACACTGATGAGCCAGAACATTATGACCAATCACAGGTGAACCGAATAACGTTGATCTCCAAACAAGGGCACACGTCAAGGTCTGGGTAGATTAGATGGTAAGTGAACAACCAGTTCTCATAGTCAACGTGTTGGATGCAGGAGAAACGGGCAGGAGTAAAGACCTGAGTGAGTTTGACAAAGGCCAAATACTTGTGGCCAGACGACTGGGTCAGAGCGTCTCTCAAAACAGCAAGGCTTGTGGGGTGCTCCCGGTCAGCAGTGGTGAGTACCTACCGTCAGTGGTCCAAGGAGGGACAAACCACAAACCAGGGACAGGGTGTTAGGCACCCAAAGCTCATCGATACACAAGGGCAACAAAGGCTGTCCCGTCTGGTCCAAACAGACAGAAGGTCTACTGTGGCACAAGTCACACAAATTTCAATGACATTATGGGAGGAATGTGCCACAAAGCACAGTGCATCTCACCCTACTGAGTATGGGGCTGTGTAGCCGCAGACCGGTCAGAGTGCCATGTTGACCCCTGTCCACTGTTGAAAGCACCTACAATGGGCACGTGAGCATCGGAACTGAACCTTGGAGCAATGGAAGAAGGTCGCCTGGTCCGACGAGTCCTGTTTTCTTTTAGATCACATGGATGGCCGTGTACATGTGTGCTGTTTACCTGGGGAAGTGATGATGCCAGGATGCACTGTGGGAAGACGACAAGCTGGTAGAGGCAGTGTGATGCTCTGGGCAATGTTCTGCTGTCAAACCCTGGGTCCAGCCATTCATGTTGTCGTCCATTTGACACATACCACCTACCTAAACATCGTTGCAGACCAGGTACACCCCTTCATGGCAGTGGTGTTCCCTGTTGGCAGTGGCCTCTTTCAGCAGGATTAATCCCCCCTGCCACACTGCACACATTGTTTGGGAATGGTTTGAGGAACATGACGGAAGTGTTCAAGGTGTTGCCCCGGCCTTCAAATTCTCCAGATCTCAGTCCAATTGAGCATCTGTGGAATGTGCTGGACCGACAAGCCGATCCACAGTGGCTCCATCTTGCAACCAAGGATTTGCTGCTAATTTTTTTATGTTGGATATCACAAGCCACCTTCAGGGGTCTTGTTGAGTCCATGCCTCGGTGGGTCGGCACTGTTCTGGTGGCACATGGAGGACCAACAGCACATTAGGCAGGAGGTCATAATGTTTTGGCTCATCAGTGTGTCCATGACACTGCTTTATCAAGTGTGTATGTGTTGGAGATCATAAAAAGACGAATGTAAAGGCTTGCATCCCCATCCTGTCTAATCATAGCTGACAGGAGTACGCTCCATCATGTGACCTCCATTTAAACAGGATGTGATTTTTAAAATGGTATTTGTAGGAGCAAAGAGTCACACCCCACCCATTATCCAAGCCGCTTATCCTAATTAGGGTCACGGGATGCTGGAGCCTATCCCAGCAGTCATTAGGTGGCAGGCGGGGAGACACCCTGGACAGGCTGCCAGACCACCACAGGGCCGACACACACACACACATTCACACCTAGGGACAGTTTAGTACGGCCGAGTCACCTGACCTACATGTCTTTGGACTGTGGGAGGAAACCGGAGCACCCGGAGGAAACCCACACAGACTCGGGGAGAACATGCAAACTCCACACACAGGACGACCCGGGACAACCTGGGAAGAGTCGAACAGTAAAAATGTAAACTCTGTGGCTCAGTTAAAAGCAGGTATGATCGGTCAAAAAAAACAAAATCTTCCATTTGTGATGAAGAGTTTGATGAAGAGGCTAGTGGTGGGTGGTACATGAGCAGTGTCTCAGGTGACTGACTGACCTAAATACATTTCCTGGCAACCGGGACACAGGATTCTTTTAGGGAGTTGTTCCTTATCCGATGTGAGGGTCTAAGGACAGGATGTTGTGTTGCTGTAAAGCTCCCTGAAGCAAACTTGTGATTGTGTGATATTGGGCTACACAAATAAAATTGAGTTGAAGTGACTTCCATGTGAATGAGATGCAGCGAGAGCAGCAGAAAGGTTGTTTTATCTCTGTGAGATCATATTCAGTAGATACCTGCAGTCTGTCGTGATGAACAGAGCATCCATCCTGTCCATAATGTTTCCATTATCAAAAGAAGAAGACCGTATTTGATGCATTTTCCCACTTGCAACTTTAGAGCAGCGCCAGGCTGATGTGTTAGCGTTGTGTGATTGCTCCTTTCTATGCTTTTTTTCCGTTGGTGCTCGTTTGGACCCCGTTCCCGCCAAGTATTCAAATGCAATGGTGCCCAGACAGGAAATATGTCGAGTCTGTCACAAAAGGAAGAGAAGAAGAAAGTTGCACGTCGAATGTGGAAAAGAAAGAGATAGGCGCTAAAATGCAAAGCTAAGCATTAATGTTTAATTAGGTTTGATTCCATGTTTGATATGGATTGATGTGTTGCTCAGTGCTACCATTTTGGATGACATTGTTTATCAGTCTTCCATCCATCCATCCAGCCATTATCCAAACCGCTTATCCTACTCAGGGTTGCAGGGATGCTGGAGTCTATACCAACAGTCATTGGGTGGCAGGCGGGCAGACACCCTGGACAGGTTGCCAGGCCATCACAGGGCCCACACACACACATACACACACACCCCTAGGGAGAATTTAGTATGGCTGATTTGGACTGTGGGAGGAAACCAGCGCAGACACGAGGAGAACATGCAAACTCCACACAGAGGACGACCCGGGACGACCCCCAAGGTTGGACTACCCTGGAGCCCAAACCCGGGACCTTCTTGCTGTGAGGCGACCGCACTAACCCACTGCACCACCGTGCCAGTTTATCAGGCTTCTCCCTACAAAACACGAATGCTACTGCTGTAATATGTTAGCGAAATTGTGCCATGCTTTAGAGCACTTGGTGTTCAGGATCACGCCCATATCCAAAGACATGCATGTTAGGGTTAATACTGCTGTCTGTGCCCCTGACCGAGGCATGGCAAGACGAGCTGGAGGTGGTCCCCGGGCGCTGCACAGCAGCTGCCCACTGCTCCTAGCTACACAGCTAGGTTGGGATAAATGCAGAGGAAGAATTTCCCCACAGGGATCAATAAAATAATAATATAAAAATATCAAATGTAAAGCTAGGATTTGTAGTATGAAAACAAACAAGGATAACCACTTTGAATCTACACTGTGGAAAGTTGTCACAGTGGTGGTGTTTATTTGCTGTGAGCGGTATTTCTTCACGGCTTTCATTATATATCACAAGACAAGACTGCAGTAGTTTATTGTGATGAGGGCTTGATGTTAAAACGTCTGTGGTGGCCCAGTGGTCAGCACTGTTGCCTCACAGCAAGAAGGTCCTGAGTTCGAACCCCAGGCATTCCTAGGTCCTTTCTGTGTGGAGTTTGCATGTTCTCCCCGTGTCTGTGTGGGTTTCCTCCCACCATCAAAAAGACATACATGTTAGGGTCACTACTCCTGCCTGTGCCCCTGAAAAAGGCAGGGGAAAGAAGAGCTGGAGTTGGTCCCTGGGTGCTGCAGCTGCCCACTGCTGCTACACAATAGGATGCTGACATGCAGACAACACATTCATTGTAAGAATACAATGACAAAATAAAGTGGCTTTCTTTTCTTCTCATTGAGTTTCCGCTTCTGGTGTGGGAAGATGGCGGCGCGAACTCACGTTTGCAGCGGCCTCACCCAGTAATGGTGTGGGAAGATGGCGGCGCGAACTCACGTTTGCAGCGGCCTCACCCAGTACCGGTGTGGGAAGATGGCGGCGCGAACTCACGTTTGCAGCGGCCTCACCCAGTAACGGTGTGGGAAGATGGCGGCACGAACTCATGTTTGCAGCGGCCTCACCCATTACCGGTATGGGAAGATGGCGGCGCGAACTCATGTTTGCAGCGGCCTCACCCAGTGCCGTCCATGCAGCGTCTTTGTCCGTATCTGTGTTTGTGTGATGGCTGAGGGAGCTTGGTCTACTGCGTCCTATGAGCCCAGAGACTGCTGCCCCACCTGAAGAGGAAACACCGAGTGCAGGCTAAGCTAACTGCTAGCCCATGCAGCCCAGCAGCAACATCGTTGTCAGTGACTGCTGGAGAGCTGTGGTTGTGGTGCAGATGTGCCTAAGCTTAAAAAATGGCGGTGTAGCTTTAAGGCATAATCACACGGGAAACCCAAAGTGATGCTAGCGCAAGTCGTTGGGTAGCCAGTCTCGCTAGTTAGCCAGTGTAAACCTCCATGTTTGTAACAGGAAGTAGACTTGTGATGGAGGTCTGTACTGGTTGGACTCACGCCACGGTTGAAGAGCAACACAGTGTGTGTGGCAATAGGAGGGCATGCTGTCCACAGTAGACCCACGTCTGAGAATGATCACACAGCCAACTGTCTGTCTCTCTCTCGGTCTCTGTCTGTGTCTGTCTGTCTCTCTGTCTGTGTCTCTCTGTCTGCCTCTCTCTCAATTCAGTTCAATTCAGTTCAGTGGTGCTTTATTGGCATGACTGCATTAATTACAATGGTGCCAAAGCAGGTGACAACACAACAGGTCAACAGAGAACCAAACAAAGGGGGAAAAAAAACACAATTTAAAAAACGGAAGAAGGAACAGGTGGAACTGGCAGGAACATAGAACAGCACTTGGACAGTAAGTGGAACAGTAACTGACGGTGTTTTGGTCACTCACTGACCCCTTAGGCTATGACATTCTGACACATATTGTGCCGCAAGGTGTCTCTCTCTGTCTCTCTCACTCTCTCTGTCTGTCTCTGTCTCTCAATTCAATTCAATTTGTCTCTCTCTTTGTATGTCCCTGTCTCTCACTCTCTGTCTATTTTTCTCTGTCTGTCTCTCTCTCTCTTTGTGTGTCTTCTCGCTCTCTCTGTCTCTTTGTCTGTCTTGCTTGCCCTCTTTCTGTCTCTCTGTTTGTCTGTTTCTGTCTCTCTCGCTCTCTGTCTCTCTCACTGTGTCTGTCTATCTCTGTTTGTCTGTCTCTCTCTCTCTTTGTGTCTCTTCTCGCTCTCTCTGTCTCTTTGTCTGTCTTGCTTGCCCTCTTTCTATCTCTGTTTGTCTGTCTCTCTGTTTGTCTGTCTCTGTCTCTCTCGCTCTCTGTCTCTCTCACTGTGTCTGTCTATCTCTGTTTGTCTGTCTCTCTCTCTGTCTGTCTGTCTCTGTCAATTCAATATGTGCTTCATTGGCATGACATACGTTTGTGTACATGTTGCCAAAGCATGTAAAGCAACAACAACACAACACAACAATGATTATAATAATAACAGCAACAACAACAGTACAATAGGTGCCGTCCCCCACTGTCTCTCAGGTTGTGGCAGGACAATATAAATCTTGCTGCAATGCTCGCTGCTGCCCCCCTCCCAGGACCCCCCGCAGCTTACCTGCGTCCTCCATGTCCTGCTACTCTGGAGTCACATGGTCCAGCTCCTGGACTAAAGCCCGGCGCTGTTTTCCACATGTGTCACATTTAAGGAGGAAGTGTCCCTCTGTCTCCACCTCATCTGTCTTGCACTGACCACATGTTCGATGCTCTTTTGGCAACCACGTCTTTTTGTGTCTCCCCTTTTCCATGGCGAGACTGTGGTCACTGAGCCTGTATTTGGTGAGGATCTGTCGCTGCTTCCTGTCTCTGACAGTTAAGAGGTGTTCTTCCAAATCATAGTTTGTTTTTAGGGCCCGATAGACTTCTAGTTTGTTTTGAGTTTTGATTTCAGCTTTCCAATGTTTCACATAACTGTTCTTGCTTTGTTTTATAGCCTGATTTATCCTCATGTTGGTTTGTTTTATAGTCTGATTTATCCTCATGTTGGTTTGTTTTATAGCTGATTTATCCTCATGTTGGTTTGTTTTATAGCTGATTTATCCTCATGTTGGTTTGTTTTATAGTCTGATTTATCCTCATGTTGGTTTGTTTTATAGCTGATTTATCCTCATGTTGGTTTGTTTTATAGCTGATTTATCCTCATGTTGGTTTGTTTTATAGCTGATTTATCCTCATGTTGGTTTGTTTTATAGCTGATTTATCCTCATGTTGGTTTGTTTTATAGCTGATTTATCCTCATGTTGGTTTGTTTCATAGCTGATTTATCCTCATGTTGGTTTGTTTTATAGCTGATTTATCCTCATGTTGGTTTGTTTTATAGCCTGATTTATCCTCATGTTGGTTTGTTTTATAGCTGATTTATCCTCATGTTGGTTTGTTTTATAGCTGATTTATCCTCATGTTGGTTTGGAATGCAGTGCTGGCCTGAGGTTGGCTGGTCGTATCTGTGTCTCTCATGTGCTGAGCCTGAGGAAGCAGAGGGAAAAGGGAGGGGAGCTTGTCCTTTATGTAACCACTGGCAGGTGTCTCTGTTGGTCTATCTGTCTCTCGTTGTATCTCCCTGTCTGTCTCTGTCGGTCTGTCTCTCGTTGTCTCTGTCTGTCTCTCGTTGTCTCTGTCTATCTGTCTGTCTCATGTGCTGAGCCTGAGGAAGCAGAGGGAAAAGGGAGAGGAGCTTGTCCTTTATTTAACCACTGGCAGATGGTGGTTTTTTCTCTGACTGATTTAAAATAAATAAAAAATTAATAAAAACTCTAAATATACCTGCACCACCCGCCTGCTGCTCAGATCACCTGCCCGCCTGATTCGTCGACTCTTCAGTCACAGGCCATTGGCTGGTTAAAGTTTATGCTGCTCGTCTGTTCAGCCAATCAACTTCTACCTTTTTAAAGTGTGTAGCCAATCACAACACTGGTGATTTTTTTGGTATGAATATTTAATCAGACTGGCTTTCTCCTGTCAATCAAACAGGCTCTGTGAAAATGGAAGTGAGGAAACAATGAAACACTGATTTTAATTTAGAAAATGATGTATAATGGACACATCTGTGTTCTGAGCAGGAGTCGCTGTCAGGAAACATCTCGGCGTTCAGCTCACATGTTACCTTTGTCAGTATGGTGAACAAGCAGAGCGATAAGTAGCTCCTCCATGGAAATAGTGATGCGTCGCTTCTGTTTTGGGGATATGAAGATTTAATTGCTTAGATAATCTGAATCACCGCTAAGACACCTGAGGTTTTTTTTTTTGGGTGAAGCGTGGGTGATAATGGAGGATAATGACTGGAAAAACTGGTTCTAGTTGAGCCCTAAAGGCAGTTCTTGACAAGCCACAAATGTCACAATAACAATTCTTCTCTGTTCTCGATGCGTCATGGTATATTCTTGACTACATTAACCATTCACCTGTTCATCCTCACATCTCAACAGCTGGGCGAGGCCGTTACAAAGAACCCAGGCTACCTGAAACTCCGGAAGATCCGGGCGGCCCAAAACATCGCCAAAACGGTGCGTAACACTGATACGAGAGCCACACAGCACAGAGGACGAGTCTGTACAGATCCAGCTGCTTTTTCTGCCAGTTTCACTGGCCTGTGCATGTGTTCAGTACACGCAGCTTATTTTGACAGTAGGAAAAGGTCAAATATTTCCAGACTATTCTTTATGCTGGTTTCATTATCTTAAAAGTGAAACACCCCGGTTAGCGTAACGGTTTATTCCGTTGCCCACCAACACGGGGATCGCCAGTTCGAATCCCCATGTTATCTCCAGCTTGGTCGGGTGTCTCTACAGACACAATTGGCCGTGTCTGCAGGTGGGAAGCCAGATGTGGGTATGTGTCCTGGTCGTTGCACTAATGCCTCCTCTAGTCAGTTGGGGGGCCTGTTCAGGGGGAGGGGGAACTGGGGGGAATAGCGTGATCCTCCCACGTGCTACGTCCCCCTGGTGAAACTCCTCACTGTCAGGTGAAAAGAAGCGGCTGGCGACTCCACATGTATTGGAAGGGGCATGTGGTAGTCTGCAGCCCTCACGGGATGGGCAGAGGGGGTGGAGCAGCGACCAGGACGACTCAGAAGAGTGGGGTAATTGGTCGGATACAATTGACCTTTCGCAAAGTACCGCCCCAGAACGGTGCTTGTCCAATCCTACCTTAGCAACGGTCCGTCAAGCTTTCAAACACACAACAAAATGCTGAAACGGTGTGCCCATGGGATCTGCAAATCGGATACTAGATATCTGAAAAGTTTGAAGGGGGTGTAATTTTCTTTCCCTTCCCGAAACCCAGAATGCAAGAAGCGCAATGTCGGCAATAGATTTGGCAGTGTAGCAGACCCCATGGCTAGCTTAATCCATCCAAAATCAACAAAAATACCTGTCTATTCCAAGCTAAGCTTGCTACTAGCTATTATTGATAGCTAATACAGCTAACGTGTTATTACTGTTAAAAAAGCAAAACACCCAAGACCATCTGTAAGCATGTGTTGAGCCATGCTAAGCTAAAAACCATCAACATGTGGGTAATGGACACTTGGTCTGAAAGCTTCACAGAACATCCAGTGTAAGCTGCAGCAGTTGATTCCTTACAAAAGATAAGGTCCACCATTGTTATACTAAGTTGTAAACTATTTTTATTATCCAATTCTTATGTCAAACTTTATTCATACAGACATTTCATACAAATTTAATGTGCTTCCCTTTAGTACATACAACATGCTAATTGCTAATGCTCCCACCTCACATGCAGCCATGCGTGTACATGTAACACACTGAAGGAGAACAAAAAGTCAATGGCTGAGAGAAAAAAAGGAGCAGGAAGGGGTTTGAGTTGGGGCACATCTGGGTTACTCTGGCAAGCAGTCCTAGCATCTGGATGCTTAATAGCTAAATGCAGCTTCCCCAGTATTTGATATTACCCTGGGAAGGGCGAAGGCCAGTTCCAGACAGCCTCAGAGGCCACGTTGGCTCTCGGTCCTCTCTAGACGGACAGCGCCGTCTGCTCTTCACCACAGACATGAAAGCCCCTGTAAATGGACCCTCCAACCTCAACACATGATGCATCTTGGTTGACAAGAACCAATAGGAAGCCCCACAGATAACTGCAATAAGTAGCCATTCTAAATGAGCCACAGTGAATGATGAAGAGTCTGACTTTTGAATGGGATCACATGACCACAAGGCGCTCAGATGCCCAAACCTGCTGTCTGCATTTGTGTTGGGACCTAGTTTGATCTAATTAGGAAAATGATAGGGTATTTTTTTTGTCAACAGACTATATTTAAACATGCTCTTGGTTGTGCGAAAGGCTTTTTTCCCCCCTTTAATCACTAAAGGGAATGTAGAGCTGAGGGCTTTCATCTGATCTCATTGGCCCTGACGGTTCATAAAAGATCAGCTGGTCATGTTGACTACTGTCTGGTATCGTGTTGGGCAGGTAGTCACCACTAGATGGCGACACGTGAGCAGGTAATCTGGGGCTGGAAAGATGGAGGGTGTGTTTTTTAAACTTGGATTTTGCATTGTCAATTTGTCCAATGGTCCCAACAGTCCAGATTCTGCATTCTTCGTATTTACCCAATAATTCCTCTGAAGAATGTTCATGGCATAGACGTCAGGATCTCAATGAGCAAGGCGCCAACACTGCCTGGGTTACAGGTTCAAATTCTTTATTTATTGGATTCTCAGTTAGCAGCTGTGATGTTATCTGCTAGTCTTCCTGGGGTCCACAGACAAGACACAACAGCCAACAAATACACCACCACCTCCCAAACAGAATAAAAGATATCGGTATAGCAAAAAAAACAACTCAGAAGTCATAATCAGACCCACAGTTTGAAACCCTGTGGAAGGAAATGGGTGAAAGTGGCTCTGGAATAAATAGTCAGTTAGATTTAAAGACTTATGATGACTTTTAACGTGATTTTTAAGTAGTGTTTTATTCTCATAATGGTGCCTGAGTAATGGTCATCAGAAGATTGTTCCTTAATTCTGTTGCGCTGTACATGGCTGTCCTGTGTGTTTCATTTGTTCTGCGTCATGGGAGAACAAAACAACCTCTAATAATGTGCATTGTACCATAACTGTAGTGATCTGTGATATAATTTATTTGTGAATGCAAACAGTTTTTGCTAATGCAGATTTTCCCAGTCTGGTGTGCAGACTGTCGGCCCTGCCTCTTGCTCTGAATGGGCACTATAGTGCGAGTCATGCAGCTTTGTTTTGCACCGTTTGTAGCCTGGACAGGTACTTTTTGTATGCGTCTGACCAAATAGGTTAAAAATAAACAGGAAGAGATAAAACTAGTGCTTTACTGAGCTGTACTTTTAACACTAGAACAACCAGGATTTCACTCCTACCTTAAACCACCATGGGCTGTCAACATGACGGCCGGTTTTTAGACTATATTCTGTCAAGATAAATACCAAGTTGAGATATTAATGTATTGCATATGTTATTATGTCTGTTATGAAACTAACTGACACCAAAATTAACATTTTAACAGCTATAATACTGCTTTTAAACAATTGAAACTTCACAGAGACATGGTCAAACTTGAATAGCAAAATTGAAAAAGTGAAAATATTACCTGAAAAACAAAACGGAAACACATATTGCTAATCTAACAAACATAACCAGGCCTATAAAACGTTCATTCATTTGTGCGTTATCAAAACCGCTTATCGTTACTCAGGGTCGCGGGGATGCTGGAGCCTATCCCAGCAGTCATTGAGCGGCAGGCGGGGAGACACCCTGGACAGACCGCCAGGCCATCACAGGGCGACATGAATAACAATGTTGCTGAAAGTAGTGGTGCTGTGTGCCTGGGTTCCCTGACTCTCCCTCCGTGATGCCAGCACCAAAAGATTATCCTCTATGTCGGAGACTCTGGCCCCGGGTAAATAGTGAACCAAGGCTGGCGAAGCTAATCTAACATTGCGGGTAATGGAGTCTCCTATCACTAGCGTGCGTTGCTTTACTCTGTCGACAGGAGTGGGAGAAGCATGCTGGCTGGTAGGACTACCAACAGGGCTGGTGAGGGGTGAAAACCGGTTTGCAGTCGGGAAAGGGGACTGCAGACCAGGCCACACGACCAGTGGCTTGCTCTTGCAAGCCTTCCCACGCCGGTTAACAGAGATAAATGCTGTCTCATCTGCCGACGAGGCGGAGCTAGTGCTAACAATAGCAGGCCTGCTGTCAGGCCCGGGGCTAAGGCTATCTGGAGGGCCCGTCACGTCTAACGTAATCCTAGCCGAAAGCAGCTGCTTTAACTCACGGACACGTCTCTCTAGTAGAGACAACCTGTCCTTAACTACGGAGCAGTCGCCACATGCCATCGTTTTAACGAGGCTGCTTTGACTGCAAATGCAATAGAGCTAACTGCTAAGCTAGGCTAAGCTCAAAGCTAGTAACAAACTAGGAATTAGAGGCTGCCTACTAAACACAAGAGTCGTTTGAGAAAGAAAACTAGAGAAGTGAACTAAACACAGAAAATAGCTAAACCAGAACAAAATGAGGAGGTTAGGGCGGAATAGAGAGAAGAAATAGTAAGAAAATAAACAAAAGTTATCGATCTCACGAAGGTGGAAGCTGGAAAACCGCCTATAAAACATGAAATGTAAAAAAAGAACTGAAAATAAATATTGAAACAGTCCCAAACAATGACTGGAACTTAAAAACTACTAGAATCATTGTGGGCCGTCAAAATGACTGCCCGCGGATTTTAAACTATATTGTGTCAAGATAAATACCCAACTGAGATATTAACGCATTACATATGTTAGTGTGTCTGTTAGGAAACTAACTGACACCAAAATTAACATTTTAACAACTTTAATACTATTTTTCAAACAATTTAAAATGGCCGCTGTCCAACGCCTGTAAACACTGCAAGGCCTCGGTGGTGGTCACGGTGCGTCTGTAACCAGACATGTTGGACATCATCACACATCAAGTTCAGACTATTTGTCTGCACTGGAGGGCGCTAGTGTGTTTCTAGGACAGAGCAACGAACTTCACAAAGGAAATGACGCCGCCAACACATGTCATAAACACTGACATGACGCACACCATCACGCACACATTACAAGACGGTCCTGTTGACCACTCATGGTGGTTTTAAGCAGATCTATCATAACTTTTTGTGCAGTTGATCTGAAACTCATTTTAATGCAAATATATGGAGTTTTAGGAGCATTCAGGGAGCGGCAGGTCTGTATCTTTGTTTTTTTGACAAAGTTATTAAACTTTGAAAATCCAAAACGGTCATAATGACCGCCTTGGTCGTTCTAGTGTTAAACAAGGGGCGGGAAAAGAGGACCCTCCTCCAATGCAAACCGATCCCCTACCCGTGTTGCAGCAGCACTGTATGTTTCCCATCCAGAGCAACACCAGCTAGTCTGACCTCTACCACGTGTTCACCTGCTGCATCCAGGACAGCAGGTCTCCATCATGAACCCCCTGTGTGGACGGCCAGGGGCACGCTGACGGTTCTGCTGAGTGTGTTTTCTGTATTATACCTGTAGGTGGCGCAGTCGCAGAATAAGGTGTATCTGAGTGCAGAAAACCTTGTGCTTAATCTCCAGGACAACAACAGCTTCAACAAGTAAGTTCATTCAGCCTCATTATGAGATGTCAGCCAGAGGCTTATTTGTGGCTGTTCAGCTTATTGTGTTGTTTTCATTGTTTGTGTTGTGTTTTACTTGGATAATTAAGAGAACCGTTGTCTAGATTAAATCCACTTTATTCTCCAAGTCAGTCATTTGCATCTTTTAAACATTTGGATCATAGTTTCATACAGTCATATCTCAGGGTGCATAAAATCTAGACGGCAATCAAAATTTGTGGGATGTAGGAGCGTCTGGGTGGCGTGGCAGTCTATTCCATTGCCCACCAACACGGGGATCGCTGGTTTGAATCCCCGTGTTACCTCCGGCTTGGTCGGGCATCCCTACAGACACAACTGGCCGTGTCTGCGGGTGGGAAGATGGATGTGAGTATGTGTCCTGGTCGCTGCACTAGCGCCGCCTCTGGTCAGTCGGGGCGCCTGTTCAGGGGGGAGGGGAACTGGGGGGAATAGCGTGATCCTCCCATGCACTACATCCCCCTGGTGAAACTCCTCACTGTCTGGTGAAAAGAAGCGGCTGGTGACTCCACGTGTAATGGAGGAGACATGTGGTAGTGTGCAGCCCTCCCCGGATCAGCAGAGGGGGTGGAGCAGAGACCGGGACGGCTCGGGAGAGTGGGGCGAAGGACAAGTACAGTTGGGGAGGAAAGGGGAGGGGAAAAACCAATCGTGGGATGTTTTGAGATGAGCGTCTCTCTTTCTCTGTTTCTCCCTCTCTCAGTTTGAGGTTGATGAAGTAAGGGGAAGTTGATGAGAAGAAGGATCATTCCGTTTGTCCAGTCGGTTCCTCATCTGCAGATTAAACATGGCTTCTCAAACCGCCCACAGTTCTGACCACTCAACCTCTCGCCGGCCTCTCTGGACCTCCCGACACATCAGGTTTCACATCTCAACCACTTCTCTATGTACAACACCGCAAAGGGCAGGAAACTAGCTTTTAACATCCCCAGTCGCACTGTTTTACCAGCCGTGATGACTTTCAGGGTTAAAAAGGTTCCGGCGGTGCTGCGTGCCGCCAAAGCCAACAGACTCGCCAGCCTGCGACCGGGAAGCTGAAGGAGACTAGCTGGTTAGCTTCCCTCTCTGCTTACGTCTCGTGTCGTTTACACTCGCTAAGAGTCAGTTGAATAAAGTATCTTGGCAGAAAACCGGTGTATGCGGAGGTCCGTCCCAACCAGAGAGCTTTAGTTCATGCACACAGTCCGTCTAAACGGTCTGTCAACACAAAGCCACGGGTGTAGAATAGCTAGAGAGACCCAGTGACTTCCTATTCAGTCCATCCCCTCAGCATCCAACCAAGACCCGAAGGAAGACACCTTCTCATCTCCACAGTTCAGCGTTGCACAAGTACTGTGTTGTGCCCACACTGGACCTACACTGGTACAGTGCCAGTACCTTCTGGTTTGACTTCAGCGACATCGTTACCACCTACCAGATTAGCTTGGCTTGACCAGCAGCCTTCTAGAAGTAGCCAGTATGGGCACAACATGGTACTTGGATGCAGCGGGACAAGCGTTTTCCAAGCGGCCGTCTGTTCTCTTGCAGCAGCGCTGCAGCGCTTGTTGTGCGTCTACCAGTCCATCAGTGGGTTTCCTTCAGCCCTGCCTGCGTTGTAGACTGGACCGTCACCCTCTGGGGCGAGTTAACACCAAGGAGAAGTCATATCAAGTGTTTAAACGGCGAAGTTGTGGATGCCTCCGACTGCATAACAGTGTACACCATGTACGAGATGGTCATTATTCCCTGGAACTTTACAGTGTTTTGTTTTTTGTAAGTGTCTTGTTTAAGTCACATGTCTGTGTCCCTGCCTGTCTCTGAATGAGCCCTGGCTGAAATTTGACATCTAAAGCCGATAAAATCAAGCACTCGGAATAGAATTTGATTTCAATAAAATTGTTTTTTTTTTTGTTTTTGAGAACTTCAACGCATCTATGGGTTTTCTTCTCTAGGTCTGTCACATGGGCGGGCGTCTTCTCAGTGTTGTCATTGTGTAATGGAGAGTATTTCCAGTGGACTGATGGGTGGGTTTCTGGGTTTTGGTGTAAATCACCAGCGACGTCTGCGGGGGGTCTGGTGAATACATGCAGGGTGATCTTTACCTGATGCTTTGTGGTTTCACACATGTTACGCTTGTCACTCCTTCCCTGATCTTTACTGAAACGTTAACGTGTCATAATGCATCATAAACCCAATCATGAGTCAGTGTTTTCATGGTTTACCCCAGCTTCAAACTATTTCCCCAGCAACGTCCTTACTCGCAGGTGCCAATAAAGGTCTGAGAAGTGTCATGTAAAAGTGTAACGCTGGCTCGCGTGTGCACGCTCGGCGCTGTGGCGTGCCGTGTCTCATTGTGTGTGAGCAGGTGTCTTCATGTGACCGGAGGTGTTCGACTGCAACAGCACATGTATGGTAATGAGCTACTGGGCAGAATAGAAAACCAACAGCGCCATTGGTAGCAGAGGACCTGATTGAGAACTACCATCATGATCATTTGTTTGCTGAAACCAAGTCCGTGTACTTGGTCCAGGTTCCCTACACCGGTCTTAAAAGTCTACAAGTGTCAGCAGGTGATCTGACCGTTTCCAGGTGGGTTTCCTCCGGGGGTCCTGTTTCCTCCCACGGTCCGAAGATGTGCAGGTCCGGTGAATAACATTGTCCCTGGGGGGGGGGGGGGTGTGGGCCCTGTGGTGGCCTGGCGGCCTGTCCAGGGTGTCTCCCCGCCTGCCGCCCACTGACTGCTGGGACAGGCTGCAGCATCCCTGACAGCAGGATAGGTGGTTTGGATAATGGATGGATGGATGGAAAAAGGCGTGTTACACAGGACTAGAAGAGTAGAAAAATGGCTGATATGGTATGATTGTAAAACCACTGCCAGTTCACACTGTGATATTAATAAGCATGAAGATATTAATAAGAATTAGCAGCGTCCTCTATTAAAAACCCGTACCGGTGACGAGCAGCTGCAGAAACAACAGACCCATCCTGCCACTCATCCTATGCCAGGAGAAGTTCCGACGTGTCGGGAGAAAGGGAACATCTGAAAGACGTTCCTAGGTCAGTTTGAAGTCCAGCTCTTTTGGAGCAGTTCATGATTCTTTCACACGCGACACCAGTTTGCTAAGTTTGAGCTTCAACACAAAATAAAAATTTGGCCGTGTTTATCAGCCAGCCGCTGTTCTGCAGTACTGGGACTGGTGCGTTCGGGTGCTGACCAGCAGAACCTTCTGCTGGGTTGTCAACCTGCACACACACGCACGGGCCCCGAACTGACGTCACAGGGAGTTGGGGGGGGGCTGTTTTGGTATTGGTGTTTATTCAGGGTGGGTTTTACGGGCCCAGCGCCCCCTGCAGGAGACGTGGACGTGATTTCACAGTACTGGAACACGTGGTGCGGGACAATGGGGAGGCGCGCGACGGAGCAGCGCGTGTCTGCGGTGAGGGGGGTCCGCCCGCGGTGTCTCAGCACGCCACGAGCGCGCTGCAGATTCCCCTTCACCAGCCGCTAGGCGCAGTAATGGCGCAGTAATGGCGTGCTGGCTCTTCACCCGTGGGCTGCAAAATAAAACCCGACATTTGTATCGGAGGCGTCTCGTTACCACAGCAGTTAGTTGCCGTGTTGACTGGGTTGCTAAAGATGAGCCGGGCGGGTTATTTATGGGCCCGCGCAGGTCCGGGACCCGCCGGCCGGGGAAGGGGCGGGGCCTACGTCGCCTTTTGTGCGAGCCCCGCCGCCGAGGGTCGGAACTAATTCACCAAGCTGGGTCGTACGTAAGGCCCGCCTTCACCACGCTCCTTCGTCCAATGACACGTGTGCTGTTTCCGTGACGGATGGCTGCGGAGAACATGTCCGACCGGAACCCACTTTAACCGCACCCCCACCGTACACCCGACCCCGTTCCACCGTAACGCGCGGCGGAGGGCGTCGGTGACTCCTGACGCGCGGCGGAGGGCGTCGGGCGGGGCGTCGGGCGTTCTCAACAGCCGCGAACATGGCGGTAGCTGCCGCGCGACGAAGAGGGGGGCGGGGCTTAAGTCCGAGCTAGGTTGGTGAACTAGCGACGAGCAGCCTCGCCTCGCGTTCCGCCATCTTGAGAGCGGGGAGAGTCGTCGTTTCATTTTCCTGCCCGTTTCGAGGGGAGCGGGAGGAGGAGTCCTCTGCTCCTCTCCGGCAGGGCAGGTTGAAACCACAGAGGGGTCCGGGGGTCTTTTATCATCTTCTATTCTCCTCTGGAGGAGGAGGGGGAGGGGGTGTGGGAGCGGAGAGTCGTCACAGAGAAGGGGGCTGGGTGGAGACGGCTTCGTTGATTGGTTGCACGTATCCGCCCACTCTAACTCTCAGCCAATAGGGCGTCACTGCGCCATTTGAATGACGCCACCGAGCGGAGCCCTGGAGAGTTTGGAGGAGGAGGAGGTCGTGTGTGTGTGTGTGTGTGTGTGTGTGTGTGTGTGTGTGTGTGTGTGTGTGTGTGTGTGTGTGTGTGTGTGTGTGTGTGTGAGAGGTGTCCGCAGTCCGACAGCCGCAAACAAACATCCGTCAACCAGCCCGATGTCCGACAGCGGAGCCGCGCAGCCGCCGGGCTCTCTCCCGTCTCCCGTCCTCCTGGCAGGTCCGCCGCGGCTCTTAATAGACGCTTACGCAGCAACGCAGCGATGTACCCCCTCTTTTAGTGTGACCCCGTTTTCACTCCGCTGCACCAGCGCGCGCCTGTTAATCTCCCCCGCTGGGCTGCAGTGGATGATTGAAAATCCGCCATTAGGAGGAGACATGGGGGGGGGGCTCGCACACGCCCCACCACACACACGCACACACACACCGACGGATTAGCGCTCAGCCGCTCCCGTCGCCATGGAAACACTGACCTCACACTGTCACCGGTCGCCATGGCGATCCGCTGCCACGCGGCGTCGCACTTGTGCTGCAGCGCTCTGTGCGATGTGCGCTAACATGGCGCCCGTTGTCCTGCAGAGAGAGAGGCGCTGTGATCATGTTTCTCTTCTGGAGAGGATCTGACCAGCGAGCCCCGGTCCTGTCTCCTGTCGGGCCTCTTAGGACATTATACACCGCCCCCCCCCAATACACACGCATGCGCCTTGCCGTTATAAGACGTCGCGCTACTTTCTCCTTTAGCACCCGTTTCTGAGTGGTGTTGTGCATGTTTAGCAGTGGATGCGCAGAGGAGATCAGGAGGCAACGCGGGTGTTGTGTTTGTGTTGTTGCAGGTTTCTGTATATGCAATATTCCAGCTCTTGTAAAGCGCTCTGAGTGGCTGTTGCAGCTAGAAAAGCGCTGTATAGAAAGCAACTCGGCTTGATTTTGAGAATTTATAGAATGTGGATGCAAGTGTGGCGCTACTGTCTTTACGCATGCTCAGTAACGCAGGTGGGGAAATCCCAGAAAGTTGAATCAGTTCATTGGGACACCCATGCACAGGCCAGTAGCCACTCTTTTAGGGATGAGGATGTGCACATCCTTGATAGGGAGGAACGCTGGTTTGAACGGGGAGTCAAAGAGGCCATCTGTGTGAAGAGGAGACGACCATCCCTGAACCGAGGGGGGGGGGCTAAGAGTACATCTGTCACCATCTTACAATGCTGTGACTGCAACTATTCCCCAGCCCTCTGAGAACAGTACACATGACCAGCGTAACTCTAGTTAATGGTCACACCGTATTTGCATATGAAACTGGTGGTTGGTTTGGGTGCTTATACCACTGTATTGTTTATAAGGGTGGGGGTACTTGCAGTCACTGTATTGTTTATAAGGGTGGGGGTACCTGCAGTCACTGTATTGTTTATAAGGGTGGGGGTACCTGCAGTCACTGTATTGTTTATAAGGGTGGGGGTACCTGCAGTCACTGTATTGTTTATAAGGGTGGGGACACCTGCAGTCACTGTATTGTTTATAAGGGTGGGGGTACCTGCAGTCACTGTATTGTTTATAAGGGTGGGGGTACCTGCAGTCAGTTGAGACTGAAGATGTCACTTACCTTTTTACACCAAAATTAAAATTAAAATAAAAAATAGAAATTAGTGTGTATAAGTGGGTTTTTTTAAACGCGGGTGAACCTGCTAACAATAGGCAGTAGGCCGGGTGTGGCTGCCAGCAGACGAGTTTGCCTTGATGTTTCCCTTCTGTGGCGTCATGTTTGACGTCATGATGGTCTTGATGTCACGAACGCGCCGGAAACGGGAGCAAACAGCAGGAAGCAGCATGGACGCCAGAGAGGCGGTGGTTAGCGTCACTTTTCTACATCTTGTACTTCAGTCTCTCTTTCCAACCAGACAAGCTCAACGCAGACTGGACCATGTTCGAGCGCTGCTTGGACGAAGACGCTGAACCCACAAACATCCATCCATTATCTGAACCGCTCGTCCTGCTCCCGGGGCCGCGGGGCCGCTGGAGCCTGTCCCAGCAGTCACTGGGCGGCAGGCGGGGAGGCACCCTGGGGAGGCCGCCAGGCCATCACAGGGCCCACACACACACACACCCCTAGGGACAATTTAGTACGGTGAGTCACCTGACCTCTTTTGAGTCACCTGACCTACATGTGTTTGAGTCACCTGGCCTACATGTGTTTGATCCACCTGACCTACATGTGTTTGATCCACCTGACCTACATGTGTTTGAGTCACCTGGCCTACATGTCTTTGAGTCACCTGACCTACATGTTTTTGAGTCACCTGGCCTACATGTGTTTGAGTCACCTGACCTACATGTGTTTGAGTCACCTGGCCTGCATGTCTTTGATCCACCTGACCTACATGTGTTTGATCCACCTGACCTACATGTGTTTGAGTCACCTGGCCTACATGTGTTTGATCCACCTGACCTACATGTGTTTGAGTCACCTGGCCTACATGTGCTTGAGTCACCTGACCTACATGTGCTTGAGTCACCTGGCCTACATGTGTTTGAGTCACTTGGCCTACATGTGTTTGAGTCACCTGCCCTACATGTGTTTGAGTCACCTGGCCTACATATGTTTGATCCACCTGACCTACATGTGTTTGATCCACCTTACCTACATGTCTTTGAGTCACCTGACCTACATGTGTTTGCATCACCTGACCTCCTTTGAGTCACCTGACCTACATGTGTTTGATCCACCTGACCTACATGTGTTTGAGTCACCTGACCTACATATGTTTGATCCACCTGACCTACATGTGTTTGAGTCACCTGGCCTACATGTGTTTGATCCACCTGACCTACATGTGTTTGATCCACCTGACCTACATGTGTTTGATCCACCTGACCTACATGTGTTTGAGTCACCTGGCCTACATGTGTTTGATCCACCTGACCTACATGTGTTTGATCCACCTGACCTACATGTGTTTGAGTCACCTGGCCTACATGTGTTTGATCCACCTGACCTACATGTGTTTGAGTATCCTGGCTTACATGTGTTTGAGTTACCTGACCTACATGTGTTTGATCCACCTGGCCTACATGTGTTTGAGTCACCTGCCCTACATGTGTTTGAGTCACCTGACCTACATGTGTTTGATCCACCTGACCTACATGTGTTTGATCCACCTGACCTACATGTGTTTGATCCACCTGACCTACATGTGTTTGAGTTACCTGACCTACATGTGTTTGATCCACCTGGCCTACATGTGTTTGAGTCACCTGGCCTACATGTGTTTGGACTGTGGGAGGAAACCGGAGCCCCTGGAGGAAACCAACGCAGACACGGGGAGAGCATGCAAACTCCACACAGGACGACCCGGGACGACCCCCAAGGTTGGACTACCCCGGGGCTCGAACCCAGGACCTTCTTGCCGTGAGGCGACCGCGCTAACCACTGCGCCGCCGCGCCGCCCGGCGCTCCTCCCACAAACAATAAACGGTTTTCCTCAGTTGCCGGCGCGGTTTTATGGCGCTCGGACAATGGCGCCACGTCATCGTGCAAATTAGTGTGTGATGAAACACTTCTCTAAAAAATGCTCTAAAAAAACCACAAAAAATGCGTTTCTGTCAAACGCTGTGTCTATGTGTTTATGTCTGTTAGGGGCACGATCTCAAACACCAGACATGTCCGAGGGGTTTTCTGTTGGGGTCACAGCTTCCGGAACCAGCTCGAGGCGCCGGGAAATGAATAGCTCGACGTCCAGATGTGAACGACTGGGCATGCGTAATGATGGAGACTGCGTCCTGCGAGTCTTTGCTGAGCATGTTAAAAGGCAACATGGAAGATGGGACCACCCCCTGGGATCTTTTTTTTGGACTCATGTGGAGCCTGATGGAGGCCTTGCTTCGAGCTCCAGAATAACCCGAACCCTCCGTGACTGGCACGCTCCCTTCGCTTCTCGGTACAGGCGGGGCTTCTTGCTTCCATAACGCGTACTCCTGTTGCCTAGTTTTATATTTTACTCCTTTCTTACGCCATGTCTAATGACGTCAGCACCCTGACGGGCTGAAGTTTGTGGAAACAGTGCACCACTAGCCTTCCTCTTACTGTTCTTTTTGAAAATTTCAATGAAATTTTCAATGACCTAAATAAATAAACAAATGAATAAATAAACGTCGTGTCCAGATTGACTGATTCGACTTTCTGTGGTTTCTTTACCTGGATTATTGAGCATGCATCGTGTGGGTGGGGGGGTGGGGGGGTATAGATGTGGGTAAGGGGTTTGAGGTCTGGGTTAACCCAGGTTGAAAAGCAGATTATTTTTCACATCTTTAGGCGTGGTGCTGATGGGAGCGGATCAGGTCAGTGATGGGGTCCATTTGACCCGGGTCGGCTGTCAAGCTGCGGCTTCTGTCCACAGCAGGGTTGTAGCTCACAGACGGAGGCCTGAGGCTGCAGAAGACTTTAAACGAAACAAACGACAAATAAATGTGTCTGCTTCCTGATTCAAAACGGTTCTGCGTGGTTAGTAGATGTGCTAGACTGTGGTTAGTAGATGTGCTAGACTGCGTGGTTAGTAGATGTGATAGACTGTGGTTAGTAGATGTGATAGACTGCGTGGTTAGTAGATGTGATAGACTGCGTGGTTAATAGATGTGATAGACTGCGTGGTTAGTAGATGTGATAGACTGCGTGGTTAATAGATGTGATAGACTCTGGTTAGTAGATGTGATAGACTGCGTGGTTAGTAGATGTGCTAGACTGTGGTTAGTAGATGTGCTAGACTGCGTGGTTAGTAGATGTGATAGACTGCGTGGTTAGTAGATGTGATAGACTGCGTGGTTAGTAGATGTGATAGACTGTGGTTAGTAGATGTGATAGACTGCATGGTTAGTAGATGTGATAGACTGCGTGGTTAATAGATGTGATAGACTGGTTAGTAGATGTGATAGACTGCGTGGTTAGTAGATGTGATAGACTGCGTGGTTAGTAGATGTGATAGACTGTGGTTAGTAGATGTGCTAGACTGCGTGGTTAGTAGATGTGATAGACTGCGTGGTAAGATGTGATAGACTGCGTGGTTAGTAGATGTGCTAGACTGCGTGGTTAACAGATGTGATAGACTGCGTGGTTAGTAGATGTGCTAGACTGCGTGGTTAGTAGATGTGCTAGACTGCGTGGTTAGTAGATGTGATAGACTGCGTGGTTAGTAGATGTGCTAGACTGCGTGGTTAGTAGATGTGATAGACTGTGGTTAGTAGATGTGCTAGACTGCGTGGTTAGTAGATGTGCTAGACTGCGTGGTTAGTAGATGTGATAGACTGCGTGGTTAGTAGATGTGCTAGACTGCGTGGTTAGTAGATGTGATAGACTGTGGTTAGTAGATGTGCTAGACTGCGTGGTTAGTAGATGTGATAGACTGCGTGGTTAATAGATGTGATAGACTGCGTGGTTAGTAGATGTGCTAGACTGTGGTTAGTAGATGTGCTAGACTGCGTGGTTAATAGATGTGATAGACTGCGTGGTTAGATGTGATAGACTGCGTGGTTAGTAGATGTGATAGACTGCGTGGTTAATAGATGTGATAGACTGCGTGGTTAGTAGATGTGCTAGACTGTGGTTAGTAGATGTGCTAGACTGCGTGGTTAGATGTGATAGACTGCGTGGTTAGATGTGCTAGACTGCGTGGTTAGATGTGATAGACTGCGTGGTTAGATGTGCTAGACTGCGTGGTTAGATGTGATAGACTGCGTGGTTAGATGTGCTAGACTGCGTGGTTAGATGTGATAGACTGCGTGGTTAGTAGATGTGCTAGACTGTGGTTAGTAGATGTGATAGACTGCGTGGTTAGTAGATGTGCTAGACTGTGGTTAGTAGATGTGATAGACTGCGTGGTTAGATGTGATAGACTGCGTGGTTAGTAGATGTGATAGACTGCGTGGTTAGTAGATGTGATAGACTGCGTGGTTAGTAGATGTGCTAGACTCTGGTTAGTAGATGTGCTAGACTGCGTGGTTAGTAGATGTGATAGACTGCGTGGTTAATAGATGTGATAGACTGCGTGGTTAGTAGATGTGCTAGACTGTGGTTAGTAGATGTGCTAGACTGCGTGGTTAGTAGATGTGCTAGACTGCGTGGTTAATAGATGTGATAGACTGCGTGGTTAGTAGATGTGATAGACTGCGTGGTTAGTAGATGTGCTAGACTGTGGTTAGTAGATGTGCTAGACTGCGTGGTTAATAGATGTGATAGACTGCGTGGTTAGTAGATGTGCTAGACTGTGGTTAGTAGATGTGCTAGACTGCGTGGTTAGTAGATGTGATAGACTGCGTGGTTAGATGTGATAGACTGCGTGGTTAGTAGATGTGATAGACTGCGTGGTTAGTAGATGTGATAGACTGCGTGGTTAGTAGATGTGATAGACTGTGTGGTTAGTAGATGTGCTAGACTGTGTGGTTAGTAGATGTGCTAGACTGCGTGGTTAGTAGATGTGATAGACTGCGTGGTTAATAGATGTGATAGACTGCGTGGTTAATAGATGTGATAGACTGCGTGGTTAGTAGATGTGATAGACTGCGTGGTTAATAGATGTGATAGACTGCGTGGTTAATAGATGTGATAGACTGCGTGGTTAGTAGATGTGATAGACTGCTGAGGTGTGCGTGGCTGCTGTGATGTGGAACTTACTGACCCGAGGGCTTATTAATACAACTAACTGATACAATAACTGTTTAATTACAACTATCATTACTACTATACTATATTATACAATGCTATACTAGACTAGACTAAACTATACTAGGCTATATTATACAATACTATACTAGACTACTAGACTAGACTATACTATACTAGACCACTATACTATGTATACTTGACTGCACTAGACTAGACCACTATACTATATTATACTAGACTGGACTATATTAGAGTATATTATAAAATCATGTACTAGATTACTATACTATACTACACTAGACTAGCCTATACTAGACAACTAGACAATACTATACTAGACTATATTATACAATACTATACTAGACCATACTAGACTAGACTATATTATACAATACTATACTACACAATACTATACTAGACAATAGTATATTATGCAATAATATACTAGACAATACTAGACTGCTATACTATATTATATTATACTATTATGCAATACTATACTATACTAAACTACTATACTACACTATACTAGACCACTATACTGAACTATACTAGACTATAATATACAATACTATACTAGACAATACTAGACTACTATACTAGACCATACTAGACTATACTATACTATACCTAGAACTGGTGTTGCATAATACTTTGGCTTTACTAAAGCATGACAACAAGAAAATGGCTCACATTCAGCCTTCATCAAAGTATATAGCAATCACCACCAACTAACATGTACTGAATGTCTTCAGTACATGTGCTGTGTATGCAGTACCTTTCTGTTTAAAGTACGTTGTCTTGGCCTGACTTGCTGTTGTTATTCACATAACTAAACTGCGGAGGTCACTTCAAGCCTTCAACCAATTGAGAACTGGTCTTGTCGGCATTGGTGCATGGATATGTTGACATTTATAGTACCACCGTACGTACTGATACACATAGTACACAGACAACAGTACCTCTAACAGACTAACATAGTTCCACAGTACATACTGATACACATGGTACACACACAACAGTACCTCTAACAGACTGACATAGTACCACAGTACATACTGATACACACGGTACACACACAACAGTATCTCTAACAGTACTAACATAGTACCACAGTACATACTGATACACTTGGTAAAAACACAACAGTACCTCTAACAGTACTAACATCGTACCACAGTACATACTGATACCACATGGTACACAAACAGTACCTCTAACAGTAGTAACATAGTATCACAGTACACAGTGATACACATGGTACACAAACAGTACCTCTAACAGTAGTAACATAGTATCACAGTACACACTGATACACATGGTACACAATCAGTACCTCTAACAGTACTAAAGGCTTTGCACAAGACCAAGCAAACAACCATTGTTTATAATTTACTTCTCTGTCATTCGGCTAACGCTAGTTATTATAGTGATGATGATGATAATAATAATAATAATAGTATAATAATCTAATAGCAATACGATAAAGTTACTGCTACAAAGCCCTTTTCAAAACAGAGGATGATATCAGAGAGTAAAATGGACAGAAGAAAAGAACAAATAATAACAGGTTGAGGAGATTACAGAAGAGGAAGATGACATATATATATATATATATATATAAAGCAAGATTGTATGTTTGTATGTTCGCTTAAAACTCCAGAAATACTCATTGTAGAACAAAACGAGATGAGTCTTTAGAATCAGCACTTTCCAAGGATTGCACTGTTCGAAAAATATTTCAAAAACCAAGTAAACATTTTGATTTATTTACGAAAGAGGCATTCCAACGATGCTTTGTGGAGACTTCCCGCCAATCCTTCCAGTGGTCAAGGGAGGCACTACACCCAACATTGTCAATGCTGGCCTGGAGGCACGCAGCGTGGTTTACCCTGATGCGCTTGAGCGGCTCATACACACATTGGCAAAGAAGCTTGATGAATGGGTTGAAAATTATTACATTTTAATAAGATCTGTTTATTCGACATTCGTTTATCACATGTATGTATCATATCATAAATGATCCTATATTTCATCATCCAGGATATCGTAAAGATCACATCGTGTGGGTTGTTCTGGTGAGAGCAGTTTCCCCGGGCATCGCCGGGCACCTCTGCTAGCTGAAGAATAAAGAGGCCTACAGGGTTTTGAGTTGAAGGATGCAGCAGAAGTTTAGCCGTTAGTCTGGTCTGGCGTCAGCAGGTCTGATATGTTTCCCCGGACCGGCCTGGAAAAGCTCTCGTAACGACCAATAAAATGTTAGCACTAACTTAAAAGACCCGCTCACAAAAAGAGACACAACAAGGCGTCCGGGTGGCGTGGCAGTCTATTCTGTTGCCTCCCAACACGGGGATCGCTGGTTCGAATCCATGTGGTATGTGTCCTGGTCGCTGCACTCTAGCGCGTCCTCTGGTCGGTCGGGGCGCCTGTTCAGGGGGGGGGGAGATAGCGTGATCCTCCCACGCGCTACGCCCCCCTGGTGAAACACCTCACTGTCAGGTGAGAAGAAGCGGCTGGCGACTCCACGTGTATCAGAGGAGACATGTGGTAGTCTGCAGCCCTCCCCGGGTCAGCAGAGGGGGTGGAGCAGCGACCGGGACGGCTCGGAAGAGTGGGGTCATTGGCCGGGTACGATTGGGGAGAAAAAGGGGGGACATTTAACAAAAAAAACCAAAACAAAACTAAAAAGAGCAACAACCGAATTAACCGAGGAGGAAGGTCGAAGGTCAGAGCCACATGGGGCTATTCTTCCAGACGTCTAGTCAGGAACCAGACTACGAATCGATTCTCCATCTGCGAGTCGTTGAGTTTTGGTTCGGTTGTTGAAGCGCCACTCGCTGCAATCGGCTGTGTGCATAACTGCAGTCCACTGACTTCCGGTTTCTACTGCAGCGGTCATACCAGTTTCCTGTTTGTTGGCGCGTGCTGTTGACAATGGCATATTTTTCGCGATGCCTGGAAGATTTACCATGGATACATGTCAACCACATGCACACAACTGTCCACACACTTCCACCTGCACCTACCAGCACACTTACCAGTACCAGCACCAGTACCAGTACCAGTCTACCTTTCTGTAACCATTCTTCCCATCAGTTTGCATCCGCGTGGTGTCAGAGCTATAGGCCTGTGAGTAACTGGAGTGGTGGGTCTTTCCCAGGTTTTTTGACAGGAACAGCCACAGCCTCTTTCCACACTACCGGAAGCGAGCCTTCCTCCCAGGTCTTCTTCTACGGCTCCAACAGCCTTCCTCATGCAAAACCACGTCATTTAGACAACGTGATGTAACATACCTTGTCTTTTCCAGGGGCCGTCATCTTCCACTTATTTAGCGCGCTTCCCAACGCATGAATGGGAAAAGGTACGTCTGAAATACTCCGAGACACGTTTCTCTTCTCGTACCTCATTGGGGCGTTCGTCCAACACGACGTGGAACGTCATCCAGAGCGCATCCGGCTTCCGTAACGCGACGTCTTTCAAAGTAAAACGGGGCGGGACAAACGTAGGGAGGGATGTGATTTGATTGGACGGTGCGAGACAAGTGATAATATTATTGGTTGGAATGTTGTTTGCCCCGCCCACTTATACTTCCCGATGGAAACAAAAACTTGGTCAGATTTAGAGGAAGTTGAACTGGCCAGATTTTGATGTAAAACAGGAAAAATGTAAAACAAAACTTTTTTTTTTGCACAACTTGTTGAACAGGTACGTAATATGACCGAGGAAATGAGCGAACAAGGTAAAAAAAACTTCGTTTTCATGTCATGTTGTCTTCTTTAACAACATGGGTCAGCATTGGGTCGGAAGTAGGACCGATCCCCAGTCCGTGACTGATGACGTTCAAGTTTTGGGCATTTAAAGACCCTAATGTAAAGAGCTGCTGCAGTCAGTGAGCCGGGGGGGGCGCTGTTAGGGGAATTAAACTGATTCATCTTTAGATACCAGATGGTCCATCAGGGGTGGGCAGTCTTATCCAGAAAGGGCCCGTGTGGGTGCAGGTCTTTGTTCCAACTAAGCAGTTACACACCCGATCGACCCCTCACATCCTGCTCATCACCTCTTCCAGCTCCTCCCCTCAGGGAGGCGCTACAGGTCACTGTCCACTAAGGCTGAGTGCTTCACGAATAGTTGTGTCCCGTAGTCATCAGGACTCCCTATAGGCCCTCCTAAACCTGATTGTTATGCCTGATATGTTTGTTTCTCTTATTGTGTGACTGTATTGTGCGTGATGATATGTGGAGTGTCCGTTGTTGTCCATGTATGTGTTGTGCTGCAGAGTTTAATGTGTACCAAAAACAAATTCCACCGGCCTTGGTCGTGTGGCTAATAAAATAATCTAATCTAATGTAATCCCACTAGTCAACCAGGAGAGTCTGTGCTGAGCAACTTGATTAGGAGACGCGGGTGTGTAACTGCTTGCTCGGAACAAAGACCTGCAGCCACGCCGGCCCTTTCTGGGTAAGACTGCCCACCCCTGGATCTGAACACATGACCCTCCTGCTGGCCCTTCCATAAAACATGCAATAAAGACCCAAGCACGCCACGCGTTAATATTCTCATTTTGCCAATCATGCTAAGTTTGGACGCCATCGTCCCACACCTGAACTTGGCCAAGATATGAAGAGGTGTGCCGGCCGGCGGTGCATCTCGAGTGTGAACGTCAAAGCTCCGGTTCACACGTTGCTCTGAAACCTGACGCCTCCTCCTCTTTGTTTGAACAGAGCTCCTCATTCTCAGCTTCTCTTCAGTCTCCTTTCCACCGATGGCAGAGAGAGCCGCAGCTGCCAGAACAGGTTTCTGAGGGGAGATTCCCGGCCCCCGTCAGTGGAAACCCAGGAACCCCGGTGGTGTCTGGCTGTTCAGTGGCCAGCATGTGCCGGGTTCCAGTCTGTGTTCAGCTGCTCAACTCGTCTTGTGGAGCAGACGCAGCGTTAGAACCCTTCCTTCACAAGTAGAACACAATGCATCAGACACTGACTTGATCTCATAAAGACACCCGAGATCACCAACAATTCTAGGAGGTCAAAGGTCAGTGACAGACGTCGCCGTGCGTCACAGTGGATGAGTGTACGTTTATCTGTTCAAAAAGAGGGACAACTCACACTGATAAACATGACATAAAGGGGCCACATTTCATTAGATGAAATGAGCCCTAATTAGCACCAGGGCTACTTTTCATATGAAGTCCCCCTGCAAGTTAATTGAAAAACATAAAACACAGCAAACAATAATACTTAAACACGCCAGGAAATAGACAATATCAAGTCACCAGCGTGCATGTAGCATAACAACGCATAGAGCATAATACATTAATATATACATTATTATATACACACACATGGCAGTACCATAAAACATGCAGACAAAACATGCTGCTAGCATAGTGCATTCCACTCATGTGCAGGCATGTAGATAGCAGCCAGTATATGTAGCTTAGACATGCCAGGCATCATATGTGACCCACAAATTTATGCTATGTGATGTTAGGTTAGGTTGTTAGGTTAGATTAGGTCATGTCATTTTAGGTTAGGTTGTTATGTGATGTTAGATTAGGTCATGTCATGTTAGGTTAGGTTGTTATGTTAGGTTAGGTTGCTAGGTTATGTTAGGTTAGGTTATGTTGTTATGTTATGTTATGTTATGTTATGTTAGGTTGTTAGGTTATGTTATGTTAGATTAGGTTGTTAGGTTA
>JAJHIY020000471.1:95000-110000 GCA_022114975.2 Lampris megalopsis
TAGGTTATGTTGTTAGGTTAGGTTAGGTTAGGTTAGGTTATGTTGTGTTATGTTGTTAGGTTATGTTGTGTTATGTTGTGTTGTGTTAGGTTATGTCGTGTTAGGTTAGGTTAGATTATGTTGTGTTATGTTGTTAGGTTAGGTTATGTTGTGTTATGTTGTTAGGTTATGTTGTGTTGTGTTGTGTTAGGTTATGTTGTGTTAGGTTATGTTAGGTTGTGTTATGTTGTTAGGTTATGTTGTGTTGTGTTGTGTTAGGTTATGTTGTGTTAGGTTATGTTATGTTGTGTTATGTTGTGTTATGTCGTGTTAGGTTAGGTTAGATTATGTTGTGTTATGTTGTTACGTTGTGTTATGTTGTGTTATGTTGTTAGGTTAGGTTAGGTTGTTAGGTTATGTTGTGTTATGTCATGTTAGGTTAGGTTAGGTTGTGTTATGGTAGGTTAGGTTAGGTTAGGTTATGTTGTGTTATGTTGTTAGGTTATGTTGTGTTATGTTGTGTTATGTTGTGTTATGTCGTGTTAGGTTAGGTTAGGTTATGTTGTGTTATGTTGTTAGGTTAGGTGAGGTTGTTAGGTTAGCTTAGGTGGGATGTGGTAGAAATGGGACATGCCCATTGCCTGTGGTCTCTGCACTTCCTGCTTTTCCCAGACACAGGAAATAGGGCTCAAATTACCCTTATCTCCCCCCCCCCACACACACACACACAATGACCCCTCCCCCCCCCACAGTCGACGTGACGCTCCAGCTGAACGTTGCGCTGGCATAGCGAGGGGTCGTGTTGTGTGAAGCGTGTGTGCGTCTCTTGTTTTACCAGCCTGTTTAACGCTGAAACCTGCACCTTCCTCCATGAATAGGTGCCTATTTCCTCCACGTGAGAGGTGGAGGTGATGTGGGGGTGGGGGTGGTGTTAGGACAGTCAGTCTTCCAGCGGGGCAGTGTTGTGATGTAGTGGGCGTAGGAGGCAGACAGAAACGGACCTGTTGACTCTGATGGTGCGGGACTACAGACCAGGAGCAGGGGCAGCAGCAGGGGCAGCAGGGGCAGCAGCAGCCATTGCGGCTCGGCAGGAAACAGCTCCGCCCTTGTAAAATAAACATGTAAAAATAGATCCTGGGGCAAAGCTCACTCACACACACACACACACACACACACACACACGCTCTAATGTAGTGCACACTTTTCATGACAACGACCCAACACGTGTTGTAACGCCAGCGTATTACAAACTACACCACGCTCGCTTACTTCCCGCATGTGACGTAGCCCAAGTACGACGGGACATTAAGGCGGGACAACACGCAGGGAGGGATGTGATTGGACGCTGCAAAGCGTTTGATGATATGATTGGTTGGAATGTTGTTGCCGCTCAAACTGATGACAACCACTAAACCCGGGCTGTTCCAGAGGACGTGAGGGTCATCAGATTTGAACGTCAAATCGATTGAAACTGATTTTATTTCGTGTATTTATTTGTTGCACAAGTCGTTGACTAGACGCGACGTGTGGTTTGGGTGGCGGGCGGACAAGGTGGAGAACTTCTTCTGCTTTCACCGCGTCTCTTAAGTCATGTGGTTGGCTCGTGCTGGTTCTTCCCTGCATCAACGCCGCTCGGCATTCTGGGTAAAGTCGCCATCGCGGAGGGGAATTCTGACTTGCGATGTAGCAGCGAGCTGATTGGCTGCCGGCGCTCCGCCGACAAAGAAAAACAGGAAAAGGAAGAAAGCGGCGGCCCGTGTCAGGTCCGCTCACCAACACGTGCTGTCAGAGGCTGCCTCGCGGCCCCGCTGTCAGATGGCTGCGCGCTGAAGCACTTCCGCATTCCTCGCGTTTCCGCCCCGGAGCCGCCGCAAATATTTATTCTGCGCTCCCGGGAGGAACCGGTTTCCCCCCGCAGCACACACTCGGCCCTCTGTCCGCGATACTGGACCCGGAAACGCTGATTGTGCATCAACGCCGCCAAGGGGGCTGTGTTGCGCGTGCGCGCACGGGTGTGCGTGTGTCTGCGCGCGCGCATTAATGTGTGTGTTTTTCTATTTGTGTTAGTGTGTGTGCATACCAACACATCCATCACTCTTCATCTCCACTTCCTCTCCTCCTCCATCCTGCTTTCCGAGCCTCTGTCCCACCCTCTTCTGTGTGGACTCCATCCCTCCGCCAAGTCCATGTATGGTATGGGCTGGGAGAGAGAGAGGGGAGGGGAGTGAGAGAGAGAGCGAGAGAGGAGGGGGGGAGTGAGAGAGGAGGGGGGGAGTGAGAGCGAGAGAGGAGGGGGTGAGTGACGGAGAGGGGAGGGGGAGTGAGTGAGAGAGAGGGAGGACGGGGAGTGACGGAGAGGGGAGGGGGGAGTGAGTGAGAGAGAGGGAGGGAGGAGGGGGAGTGAGAGCGAGGAGGGGGAGTGAGAGAGAGGGGAGGGGGGAGTGAGAGGGGGGAGGAGGCTCTGAGGGAGGTTTGAAACCTCCAGCGACAGAATTTCAGAGGGAGTGACTCCAGTTTCCTTGATTCTCTGTGACTTTTTATTTTTAGAAATCATATTATTTGGGATTATGAAAGAGGGTGTGTTTGTGCACGTAAGTGTGTGTGTCTGTGTGTGTGAGAGAGAGACATAGACAGAGAGACACAGACAGACAGACAGAGAGAGAGCAGCAGACAGAAAGACAGACAGACCGAGAGCAGCAGACAGACAGACAGACAGACACAGAGAGAGAGCAGCAGACAGACAGACAGAGACATAGAGAGAGCAGCAGACAGACAGACAAACAGACAGAGAGCAGCAGACAGACAAACAGAGACATAGAGAGAGCAGCAGACAGACAGACAGACAGACAGAGACATAGAGAGAGCAGCAGACAGACAGACAGAGACATAGAGAGAGCAGCAGACAGACAGAGACATAGAGAGAGCAGCAGACAGACAGACAGAGAGAGAGCAGCAGACAGACAAACAGAGACATAGAGAGAGCAGCAGACAGACAGACAGACAGACAGAGACATAGAGAGAGCAGCAGACAGACAGACAGACATACAGAGAAATAGAGAGAGCAGCAGACAGACAGACAGACAGACAGAGAGAGAGCAGCAGACAGACAACCAGAGACATAGAGAGAGCAGCAGACAGACAGACAGAGACATAGAGAGAGCAGCAGACAGACAGACAGACAGAGAGAGAGCAGCAGACAGACAGACAGACAGAGAGCAGCAGACAGAAAGACAGAGAGAGAGAGAGACATAGAGAGAGCAGCAGACAGACAGATAGACAGAGAGAGAGCAGCAGACAGACAGAGAGAGACATAGAGAGCAGCAGACAGACAGACAGACAGACAGAGACATAGAGAGAGCAGCAGACAGACAGACAGAGAGAGAGAGAGAGACATTGAGAGAGCAGCAGACAGACAAACAGAGAGAGAGCAGCAGACAGACAGATAGACAGAGAGAGCAGCATACAGACAGACAGAGAGAGAGCAGCAGACAGACAGACAGAGAGAGAGCAGCAGACAGACAGACAGACAGACAGACAGACAGACAGACAGAGACATAGAGAGAGCAGCAGACAGACAGACAGACAGAGACATAGAGAGACATAGAGAGAGCAGCAGACAGACAGACTGACAGAGACATAGAGAGAGCAGCAGACAGACAGACAGACAGACAGACAGACAGAGACATAGAGAGAGCAGCAGACAGACAGAGACATAGAGAGAGCAGCAGACAGACAGACAGACAGACAGACAGAGACATAGAGAGAGCAGCAGACAGACAGACAGACAGACAGACAGAGAGAGAGCAGCAGACAGACAGACAGACAGACAAACAGAGACATAGAGAGAGCAGCAGACAGACAGACAGAGACATAGAGAGAGCAGCAGACAGACAGACAGACAGACAGACAGACAGACAGACAGACAGACAGACAGACAGACAGACAGACAGACAGAGAGCAGCAGACAGACAGACAGAGAGAGAAAGAGAGACATAGAGAGAGCAGCAGACAGACAGACAGAGAGAGAGCAGCAGACAGACAGACAGAGACATAGAGAGCAGCAGACAGACAGACAGAAAGAGACATAGAGAGAGCAGCAGACAGACAGACAGACAGACAGACAGAGACATAGAGAGAGCAGCAGACAGACAGACAGAGACATAGAGAGACAGACAGACAGAGAGAGACATAGAGAGAGCAGCAGACAGACAGACAGACAGAGAGAGAGCAGACAGACAGACTGAGACATAGAGAGACAGACAGACAGAGAGAGACATAGAGAGAGCAGCAGACAGACAGAGAGAGACATAGAGAGAGCAGCAGACAGACAGACAGACAGACAGAGAGAGAGCAGCAGACAGACAGACAGAGAGAGAGAGACATAGAGAGAGCAGCAGACAGACAGACAGAGATAGAGCAGCAGACACACAGACGGATAGAGAGAGACATAGAGAGAGCAGCAGACAGACAGACAGAGAGAGACATAGAGAGAGCAGCAGACAGACAGACAGACAGAGAGAGAGCAGACAGACAGACAGAGACATAGAGAGACAGACAGACAGAGAGAGACATAGAGAGAGCAGCAGACAGACAGACAGAGACATAGAGAGAGCAGCAGACAGACAGACAGACAGAGACATAGAGAGACAGACAGACAGAGAGAGACATAGAGAGAGCAGCAGACAGACAGACAGACAGGCAGACAGAGAGAGAGCAGCAGACAGACAGACAGAGAGAGAGAGACATAGAGAGAGCAGCAGACAGACAGACAGAGATAGAGCAGCAGACACACAGACGGAGAGAGAGAGACATAGAGAGAGCAGCAGACAGACAGACAGAGAGAGAGCAGCAGACAGACAGACATAGAGAGAGCAGCAGACAGACAGATAGACAGACAAACAGAGACATAGAGAGAGCAGCAGACAGACAGACAGAGACATAGAGAGAGCAGCAGACAGACAGAGAGAGAGAGAGCAGCAGACAGACAGACAGACATAGAGCGAGCAGCAGACAGACAGACAGACAGAGACAGAGAGAGCAGCAGACATGGAGAGAGCAGCAGACAGACAGACAGACAGACAGACAGACAGACAGACAGACAGAGACATAGAGAGAGCAGCAGATAGACAGACAGAGAGAGAGAGACATAGAGAGAGCAGCAGACAGACAGACAGACAGACAGACAGACAGACAGAGACATAGAGAGAGCAGCAGACAGACAGACAGACAGACAGACAGAGACATAGAGAGAGCAGCACACAGACAGACAGACAGACAGACAGAGAGAGAGCAGCAGACAGACAGACAGACAGACAGAGAGAGAGAGAGAGAGAGAGAGCAGCAGACAGACAGACAGACATAGAGAGAGCAGCAGACAGACAGACAGAGACATAGAGAGAGCAGCAGACAGACAGACAGACAGACAGAGACAGACAGAGAGAGACATAGAGAGAGCAGCAGACAGACAGACAGAGAGAGACATAGAGAGAGCAGCAGACAGACAGACAGACAGAGACAGAGAGAGACATAGAGAGAGCAGCAGACAGACAGACAGACAGAGAGAAACATAGAGAGAGCAGCAGACTGACAGACAGAGAGAGACATAGAGAGAGCAGCAGACAGACAGACAGAGAGAGACATAGAGAGAGCAGCAGACAGACAGACAGACAGAGAGAGAGCTGACAGACAGAGAGAGAGACAGACAGACAGACAGACAGACAGAGAGAGAGAGGGGGGGGGAGAGCGAGGGGGGGTTGTTACGTCGGTATATTGCTCATCATTCTGTGTTGTATTGTATCTGGGTATCGTGGAGGCTTCCACCAGCTGACCTCTGAACCCCAGCTGACCCACGTTTAACTCTGTTCTCACTCTGAAATGTAACCATTACACCTCCCTCCGTCTCCATATACATTACATGCTGCTCATCTGGCTTTGTACCTGGTGTGTGTGTGTGTGTGTGTGTGTGTGTGTGTGTGTGTGTGTGTGTGTGTCTGTGTGTGTATGTGTGGGTGTGTGTGTGTGTGGGTGTGTGAGACAGTCGCTTCCCTCTGAGGGGATCAGTCAGTAAAAGTGACTGTTAAAACTCCTCACATCGTCTGGATGGTTTATCGTGTACTTCTACATGTGTTTTATTTATTTATACATGTTTTATCGTGTATTTCTACATGTGTTTTATTTATTTATACATGTTTTATCGTGTATTTCCACATGTGGTTTATTTATTTATACATGTTTTATCGTGTATTTCTACATGTGGTTTATTTATTTATACATGTTTTATGGTGTATTTCTACATGTGTTTTATTTAGTTATACATGTTTTATCGTGTATTTCCACATGTGGTTTATTTATTTATACATGTTTTATCGTGTATTTCCACATGTGGTTTATTTATTTATACATGTTTTATCGTGTATTTCTACATGTGTTTTATTTATTTGTACATGTTTTATGGTGTATTTCTACATGTTTTATTTACTTCTACATGTTTTATGGTGTATTTCTACATGTGTTTTATTTATTTATACTCGTTTTATTTTAAGTCGAGCACGCAGCAGATGGATCACCGAGGCCCGAAAGTTTCGGTTCCTCCTCTGACGGAGGACACGGTCGAGGCGCCGCTCCGGATCCGCACCCAGGTGAGATCCAGTCCGGGTTTCCCGCGTCTTCTCCTCGGTCCGCCATTTCACGGCTCCGTCCGCGGGTTTTCCGCGCGTCGCGTCATGGACGAACAATAAGATCCGTGTTTGTGTTGATGGCGGCCACGCGTCCGCGTGGAGGGAGAGAGACCCGCGACGCGTCGTCCCCGCGTGCCGCGCGGAGCAGCCGGGCTGCTCGTCGTCCTCCTCCTCCCCCCCCCTCCTCCTCCTCCTCCTCCTCCCGGGACCCTTTATGCTGATAGCGTGTAGTTGGGCTCCATAGCAGCTGCTCTGCGGACCACGATGGGTCAGACCCGCGTCTGGTTTGTTGTCACATCTCCGGTTTCGTTCCTCTTTCGGCTGCACGGGATCTGACGTTCAGACCGTTCAGCGTTGTCACTCCGCAACAACACACAACACCGAGTACACACGCTGAGACTACAAGCGTGAAGAGACCCACCGCTTCACGCCGGGGACTCACAAGCTGCACAAAGTACCAGCCGGTAAAACAGGAGGACGAGGAAAAGCAACCAGCAGCCTGTCCAGATCCAGTCACGACAAATACAGCCGGTTATACGCTCGCACATGTTGTTCAGCTGTGTGAAATAAGAGTTACACAACAGTACTTAAACATGCATACGTGCTGTGTCTGGAGGTTTGTGGTGTGAAGGATCTGCCAGACGTGCAGGATCTGCCAGACGTGCAGCCTGCAGGTCACCAAGCGTAGATCACCGTGTTGCAGGTCACCGTGCTGCAGGTCACCGTGCTGCACCCTTCAGGTCACCTTGCTGTAGCCTACAGGTCACTGTGCTGTGGCCTGCAGGTCACTGTGCTGCAGGTCAGGGTGTTGCAGCCTGCAGATCACCGTGCTGCAGCTTGCAGGTCATTGTGCTGCACCCTATAGATCACCGTGCTGCAGGTCACCGTGCTGCAGCCTGCATGCCACTCTGCTCACTGGACGGATCTGACAGGGACCTGATGCTGCATCAGGCCCAGCTGTTTGGCACCAACACAATCCAAAGTTGTCATAAGTTTATTTGTGAGTGGGATTGTAAGTGCCTTTGGGACTTTCTTAAATTGCGATTCATTCATTTGTTCATTCATTCATTCGTTCATTCATTCATTCATTCATTCATCTTCAGCCACATCTCCGGGGTGGGGTCACGGTGGCAGCAAGCTACGTAGGACACTCCAGATGTCCCTCTCCCCAGCAGCGCCCTCCAGCTCCTCCTGGGGGATCCCAAGGCGTTCCCAGGCCAGATTGGACATGTAGTCCCTCCAACGAGTTCTGGGTCTACCCCGGCCGGGGTTTCCTCCCAGTTGGCCGTGGCCGGTAAACCTCCAAAGGAAGGTGCCCAGGAGGCATCCTAACCAGATGCCTGAACCACCTCAACTGGCTCCTTTCGACGTGAAGGAGCAGCGGCTCTACTCCGAGCTCCCTCCAGATGTCCGAGCTCCTCACCCTGTCTCTAAGGCTGAGCCCAGACGGCCTACGGAGGAAACTCATTTCAGCGGCTTGTATCCGTGATCCCTCCCTTTCAGTCACCACCCAGAGCTCAAGACCATGGTCATGGTCATGGTCAATTGTGTTTCAGTGTAATGCAAATAGATGTGACTTGATCAATTTCCCTCCAGCAGGTAAAAGTGGTCGCCTCGTGTGCTGTGTGTAGTCTTTAATCCCAAACTACAAGGAATCCTTAAAATGACTTTGCCTGCACTGAAGACTTCCGTTTTATCATTCGCCAACACAACAGCCCGCCAACATGGCTGTGAGAGAAGCCGTGTGAGTGATGGGCTGAACACCAAACACATGAACCTCAAATGAGGGAGACTCAGCAGACTACTGCATGTGCACACGGGCCCTGCGGGGCCACCGGCAGCCCCCCGTCATCGTCCCGCGTGAGGCAGCAGAGTCACCGAGGACGACACCAAACACACGTGGTGCAGCCTCGGCGCTCGTGGGGTCCCAGCCGACGGCCCGCGGCCTCAGGTCAGAGGCCCGTTCTGATCCTGACACCACAGGGCAGATGAGCTTGGCGACACGGGGCTCCAAGTGAGAATTAGTGTGAGACTGATTCAGGCTGAGGCCCGGCGGGCCTGTCGCTCTCTCATTAACCTCCGTTCTATTTTATGAAAGGAAGCGGGGGACGCGTCAGCATCGCTGCCTGCTAAAGATCTGATAAATTCCATTTGAAGATCTGCATTGCCATTGTTAATGAATCCCCTTTTTTTCTACCTGGTGGACCAGGTGGTGTGAAAAGCGTAAAACTGGGAAATCACACGGTCAAACATGACACATATTTGATCCTTGCTGGGAACAGCAAGGTCAGGAATGTGTGGAATTAGGCCTTTAAGTTAAAATATAGAGTTTGCAGACATGGACGGAATCCAAAGTTCATAAATACGAAACTGAAAACTAAAACCGCGGGCGCTCCAACGCTTGAAATATACAAAGTGATTTTCCACCCAGGGTTCCATTGATGTGAAGCCTGCAGAACAGACTACAAACACTAGATGGCAGCACATGACCAGCGATTAATTTCTTCAGTCGGCAATATAAAACAGCTTTAAACAGTTATATAGTACTTGATCAACTGGTCTACTGTATATATTTAGTAATATGTATAGTGTACAATGTACTAGTGTTAGTATGTACTGTGTTACACCCCTGTACATACACACAACAGACTAACATGGAAATGTAAGAGGTCAGTACAGCAACTAGCCAGTATGTACCGTGATACTACATATGTTAGTACTGTTAGAGGTACTGTTGTATGTATACCATGTGTATCAGTATGTACTGTGGTAATATGTTAGTACTGTAGCGAATTCGGGGGGACAACGCAACCACAGGAGCTGCCGCGGCCGGGAAGCGAACCCGTATGGCCCGCACCGCAGGAGACATCGCTAACCGATCGACTAAAGGGTCAGACCCGCCAGCCAGCGGCCAGCATGTCTTCTTATCCATGCACGTTACAGTACTGTTTGGGGTACTTCTGTATGTGTACCATGTGTATCAGTATGTACTGTGGTACTATGTTAGTACTGTAGCGAATTCGGGGGCCAACCGCCGCAACCGAGACGCGAACCCGGGCCTCCCGCACTGCGGGCGACATCACTAACCGCTCGACTAAGGGTCCGACCCGTTAGCCCAGGAGTAACGTGTCTACGTATTCGTGTACGGTACGATACGGTGCGGTGCACTACACCCCACCTTCGGTAAGCGCGTCCGATGGAGAGAACCGTCGCCACAGCCGGGACGCGAACCCGTATCTGCTACACCGCGGGCGACAACGTTAACCAGTCGACTAAAGGGTCCGACCCGTTAGCCAGCGGCTAACATGTCTAGTTATCCATGCACGTGACACTACCCTCCTCCTTCGGGAACCGCGTCCGCGCGCAATCCACTTCTGACACCAATGTAGCGAATTCGGGGGGCAACCCCACCGTACCGTCACAGCCGGGGCGCGAACCCGGGTCTCCCGCACCGCGGGCGACGTCGCTAACCGCTCGACTAAAGGGTCCGACCGGTTAGCCAAGGGCTACCGAGCCTATTCATTCGTGGTCGTTACAGTACTGCTAGAGGTACTGTTGTCTGTGTACCATGTGTATCAGCCATATACTGCGGTACTATGTTAGTACTGCTAGAGGTACTGTTGTCTGTGTACCATGTGTATCAGCCAGATACTGCGGTATTATGTTAGTACTGCTAGAGGTACTGTTGTCTGTGTACCATGTGTATCCGTATGTACTGCGGTATTATGTTAGTACTGCTAGAGGTACTGTTGTCTGTGTACCATGTGTATCAGCCATATACTGTGGTACTATGTTAGTACTGCTAGAGGTACTGTTGTCTGTGTACCATGTGTATCCGTATGTACTGCGGTATTATGTTAGTACTGCTAGAGGTACTGTTGTCTGTGTACCATGTGTATCAGTATGTACTGCGGTACTATGTTAGTACTGCTAGAGGTACTGTTGTCTGTGTACCATGTGTATCCGTATGTACTGTGGTACTATGTTAGTACTGCTAGAGGTACTGTTGTCTGTGTACCATGTGTATCCGTATGTACTGTGGTACTATGTTAGTACTGCTAGAGGTACTGTTGTCTGTGTACCATGTGTATCCGTATGTACTGTGTAGGGTTGGGCATCGAGAACCGGTTCCGGTTCCAAAATTCCGATTCCAAGGGAATCGTTAAGAAATTCAAATTTCGATTCTGCCTCTGGGTTCCTAAATACACTTCCCTCGCGCTAACGTTGGTTTGAGTTTCCGTGATGGCGGCATGCAGCTTCCGTAGTTTCCGCCTCCGCCACTTAAATGCGCGCCATCATGGCCCAGAGCGCGCTGGCCCGCGAGGACGCGCAACAGACAGGGCCGAACACCTTCGCCTGCACGAGTCCACAAGAGCCCGCGGAGCGCGTCTGACACGTGGCGCCGGCCTCCGTCTTCCGCCACCCTGAGCACGCTGCACCACCTCACAGCTGGGTAGGTGGGAATGAACAGCGACACGGCAAACAGCCTGTACACACAAACTGTAGGCAAACACCGACACGCCACGTGTTGTGGGCCAGCCAGCCAGCCAGCCAGCCAGTCAGTAACACGCTGACGTGTTGTGGGTCAGTCAGCCAGCCAGCCAGTAACACGCTGACGTGTTGTGGGCCAGCCAGCCAGCCAGCCAGTCAGTCAGTAACACGCTGACGTGTTGTGGGTCAGCCAGCCAGCCAGCCAGTAACACGCTGACGTGTTGTGGGTCAGTCAGCCAGCCAGTCAGCCAGTCTATCAGTAACACGCTGACGTGTTGTCGGCCAGCCAGCCAGTCAGTCAGTAACACGCTGACGTGTTGTGGGTCAGCCAGCCAGCCAGTCAGCCAGTCAGTCAGTAACACGCTGACGTGTTGTGGGCCAGCCAGCCAGCCAGCCAGCCAGTCAGTAACACGCTGACGTGTTGTGGGTCAGTCAGCCAGCCAGTCAGCCAGCCAGTAACACGCTGACGTGTTGTCGGCCAGCCAGTCAGTCAGTAACACGCTGACGTGTTGTGGGTCAGCCAGCCAGTAACACGCTGGGGACCTCGTCTCCGGGTTGGGGGTGGTGGTAGATGTAATAACCACATCAGGTCTCCGGGTCGGGGGTGGTGGTAGATGTAATAACCACATCAGGTCTCCGGGTTGGGGGTGGTGGTAGATGTAATAACCACATCAGGTCTCCGGGTTGGGGGTGGTGGTAGATGTAATAACCACATCAGGTCTCCGGGTTGGGGGTGGTGGTAGATGTAATAACCACATCAGGTCTCCGGGTTGGGGGGTGGTGGTAGATGTAATAACCACATCAGGTCTGGGGGGGGGGGGGGGTGGTAGATGTAATAACCACACCAGGTCTCCGGGTTGGGGGGTGGTGGTAGATGTAATAACCACATCAGGTCTCCGGGTTGGGGGTGGTGGTAGATGTAATAACCACATCAGGTCTCCGGGTTGGGGGTGGTGGTAGATGTAATAACCACACCAGGTCTCCGGGTTGGGGGGTGGTGGTAGATGTAATAACCACATCAGGTCTCCGGGTTGGGGGTGGTGGTAGATGTAATAACCACATCAGGTCTCCGGGTTGGGGGGTGGTGGTAGATGTAATAACCACATCAGGTCTCCGGGTTGGGGGGTGGTGGTAGATGTAATAACCACATCAGGTCTCCGGGTTGGGGGGTGGTGGTAGATGTAATAACCACATCAGGTCTCCGGGTTGGGGGGTGGTGGTAGATGTAATAACCACATCAGGTCTCCGGGTTGGGGGGTGGTGGTAGATGTAATAGCCACAGCAGGTGTGGGGGTTGGGGGGTGGTGGTAGATGTAATAACCACATCAGGTCTCCGGGTTGGGGGTGGTGGTAGATGTAATAACCACATCAGGTCTCCGGGTTGGGGGGTGGTGGTAGATGTAATAACCACATCAGGTCTCCGGGTTGGGGGGTGGTGGTAGATGTAATAACCACATCAGGTCTCCGGGTTGGGGGGTGGTGGTAGATGAAATAACCACATCAGGTCTCCGGGTTGGGGGTGGTGGTAAATGTAATAACCACATCAGGTCTCCGGGTTGGGGGTGGTGGTAGATGTAATAACCACACCAGGTCTCCGGGTTGGGGGGTGGTGGTAGATGTAATAACCACATCAGGTCTCCGGGTTGGAGGTGGTGGTAGATGTAATAACCACATCAGGTCTCCGGGTTGGGGGTGGTGGTAGATGTAATAACCACATCAGGTCTCCGGGTTGGGGGTGGTGGTAAATGTAATAACCACATCAGGTCTCCGGGTTGGGGGTGGTGGTAGATGTAATAACCACATCAGGTCTCCGGGTTGGGGGTGGTGGTAGATGTAATAACCACATCAGGTCTCCGGGTTGGGGGTGGTGGTAGATGTAATAACCACATCAGGTCTCCGGGTTGGGGGTGGTGGTAGATGTAATAACCACATCAGGTCTCCGGGGTGGGGGTGGTGGTAGATGTAATAACCACATCAGGTCTCCGGGTTGGGGGTGGTGGTAGATGTAATAACCACATCAGGTCTCCGGGTTGGGGGGTGGTGGTAGATGTAGGTCTCCGGGGTGGGGGTGGTGGTAGATGTAATAACCACATCAGGTCTCCGGGTTGGGGGGTGGTGGTAGATGTAATAACCACATCGGGTCCCGGGGTGGGGGGTGGTGGTAGATGTAATAACCACATCAGGTCTCCGGGTTGGGGGGTGGTGGTAGATGTAATAACCACATCAGGTCTCCGGGTTGGGGGTGGTGGTAGATGTAATAACCACATCAGGTCTCCGGGGTGGGGGTGGTGGTAGATGTAATAACCACATCAGGGCTCCGGTTTGGGGGTGGTGGTAGATGTAATAACCACATCAGGTCTCCGGTTGGGGGTGGTGGTAGATGTAATAACCACATCAGGTCTGGGGGTGGGGGGTGGTGGTAGATGTAATAACCACATCAGGTCTCGGGGGTGGGGGTGGTGGTAGATGTAATAACCACATCAGGTCTCCGGGTTGGGGGGTGGTGGTAGATGTAATAACCACATCAGGTCTCCGGGTTGGGGGGTGGTGGTAGATGTAATAACCACATCAGGTCTCCGGGTTGGGGGTGGTGGTAGATGTAATAACCACATCAGGTCTCCGGGTTGGGGGTGGTGGTAGATGTAATAACCACATCAGGTCTCCGGGGTGGGGGTGGTGGTAGATGTAATAACCACATCAGGTCTCCGGGTTGGGGGTGGTGGTAGATGTAATAACCACATCAGGTCTCCGGGTTGGGGGTGGTGGTAGATGTAATAACCACATCATGTCTCCGGGTTGGGGGTGGTGGTAGATGTAATAACCACATCAGGTCTCCGGGTTGGGGGGTGGTGGTAGATGTAATAACCACATCAGGTCTCCGGGTTGGGGGTGGTGGTAGATGTAATAACCACATCAGGTCTCCGGGTTGGGGGTGGTGGTAAATGTAATAACCACATCAAGTCTCCGGGTTGGGGGTGGTGGTAGATGTAATAACCACATCAGGTCTCCGGGTTGGGGGTGGTGGTAGATGTAATAACCACATCAGGTCTCCGGGTTGGGGGTGGTGGTAGATGTAATAACCACATCAGGTCTCCGGGTTGGGGGTGGTGGTAGATGTAATAACCACATCAGGTCTCCGGGGTGGGGGTGGTGGTAGATGTAATAACCACATCAGGTCTCCGGGTTGGGGGGTGGTGGTAGATGTAATAACCACATCAGGTCTCCGGGGTGGGGGTGGTGGTAGATGTAATAACCACATCAGGTCTCCGGGTTGGGGGTGGTGGTAGATGTAATAACCACATCAGGTCTCCGGGTTGGGGGTGGTGGTAGATGTAATAACCACATCAGGTCTCCGGGTTGGGGGTGGTGGTAGATGTAATAACCACATCAGGTCTCCGGGTTGGGGGTGGTGGTAGATGTAATAACCACATCAGGTCTCCGGGTTGGGGGTGGTGGTAGATGTAATAACCACATCAGGTCTCCGGGTTGGGGGGTGGTGGTAGATGTAATAACCACATCAGGTCTCCGGGTTGGGGGGTGGTGGTAGATGTAATAACCACATCAGGTCTCCGGGTTGGGGGTGGTGGTAGATGTAATAACCACATCAGGTCTCCGGGTTGGGGGTGGTGGTAGATGTAATAACCACATCAGGTCATGTTAGGAAAAGGTTTACTGAGCTCGCTGAGCATTCAACGTTACACGCCTAGCCGCCATCTTATATTCTCTTCTTCTTACTGTATTAACGTAGAACACGCATGTCATTACCCAGCAGTGCCTCCTAGCGGCGTTACAAGATACACGTTACAGGACGCAACACTGACCGCCTGAGGGGGCAGATATGTTCATTCTACCC
>JAJHIY020000471.1:115000-145000 GCA_022114975.2 Lampris megalopsis
TCCAAAAGTTTTATTACAAATCGATTTGAATTGTGAAATATTTAGTCAAGTCTATTTAAGTCTTTTGGTAACTAAACAATGTTTGTAAATCTTATTAGCTTTGTGTGTCAGACTTCTAACAAACTGCATACGGGTTGTAAAATTCAGGATCCTCACAGTGTCACTGCGTTACACTGGCCCTCAAAATCATGTCAGCGTCCATAGAGCTGAACAGACTGCTGCTGTCTGTCTCTCGGCCGAGGCTTTGTTACTCTGCATGGCCGCCTCATAAGACGTCAGCAGGGGGCGCCGTACCGCTGTCACAGTTTAGGCCCCAAGTTCAATTTCAATTCTGGGGTTTTGGCACTTTACACCAGTTAAAACAAATTTGTGTGGATCCAGATTTTAAGACGTCTGTTTAGATTGAGTCAGATCTGGAGTGACTTGTAACGGAGGGACAGCTTTCACTTTCCTTTTTCCTGCAACCAGGAGAGAGATGAGATGAAAACATAACAACCAGGAGAGAGAGATGAGATGAAAACACAACAACCAAGAGAGAGAGATGAGATGAAAACACAACAACCAAGAGAGAGAGGTGAGATGAAAACATAACAACCAGGAGAGAGAGATGAGATGAAAACACAACAACCAAGAGAGAGAGGTGAGATGGTAACATAACAACCAGGAGAGAGATGAGATGAAAACATAACAACCAGGAGAGAGAGATGAGATGGTAACATAACAACCAGGGGAGAGATGAGATGAAAACATAACAACCAGGGGAGAGAGGTGAGATGGTAACATAACAACCAGGAGAGAGATGAGATGAAAACATAACAACCAGGAGAGAGAGATGAGATGGTAACATAACAACCAGGAGAGAGATGAGATGAAAACATAACAACCAAGAGAGAGAGGTGAGATGGTAACATAACAACCAGGAGAGAGATGAGATGAAAACATAACAACCAGGAGAGAGAGATGAGATGGTAACATAACAACCAGGAGAGAGATGAGATGAAAACATAACAACCAGGAGAGAGATGAGATGAAAGCATAACAACCAGGAGAGAGATGAGATGAAAACATAACAACCAGGAGAGAGATGAGATGAAAACACAACAACCAGGAGAGAGATGAGATGAAAACATAACAACCAGGGGAGAGAGGTGAGATGAAAACACAACAACCAGGAGAGAGATGAGATGAAAACATAACAACCAGGAGAGAGGTGAGATGAAAACACAACAACCAGGAGAGAGATGAGATGAAAACATAACAACCAGGAGAGAGATGAGATGAAAACACAACAACCAGGAGAGAGAGATGAGATGAAAACACAACAACCAGGAGAGAGATGAGATGAAAACATAACAACCAGGAGAGAGATGAGATGAAAACATAACAACCAGGGGAGAGAGGTGAGATGAAAACACAACAACCAGGAGAGAGATGAGATGAAAACACAACAACCAGGAGAGAAATGAGATGAAAACATAACAACCAGGAGAGAGAGATGAGATGAAAACATAACAACCAGGGGAGAGAGGTGAGATGAAAACACAACAACCAGGGGAGAGAGATGAGATGGAAACATAACAACCAGGAGAGAGATGAGATGAAAACATAACCAGGAGAGAGAGATGAGATGAAAACACAACAACCATGAGAGAGAGATGAGATGAAAACATAACAACCAGGAGAGAGAGATGAGATGAAAACATAACAACCAGGGGAGAGAGATGAGATGAAAACACAACAACCAGGAGAGAGATGAGATGAAAACATAACAACCGGGAGAGAGATGAGATGAAAACATAACAACCAGGAGAGAGAGATGAGATGAAAACATAACAACCAGGAGAGAGATGAGATGAAAACACAACAACCAGGAGAGAGATGAGATGAAAACACAACAACCAGGAGAGAGAGATGAGATGAAAACACAACAACCAGGAGAGAGATGAGATGAAAACACAACAACCAGGGGACAGAGATGAGATGAAAACATAACAACCAGGAGAGAGATGAGATGAAAACACAACAACCAGGAGAGAGATGAGATGAAAACACAACAGTCAGGTGAGAAATGAGATGAAAACATAACAACCAGGGGAGAGAGATGAGATGAAAACATAACAACCAGGAGAGAGATGAGATGAAAACATAACAACCAGGAGAGAGATGAGATGGAAACATAACAACCAGGAGAGAGAGATGAGATGAAAACATAACAACCAGGAGAGAAATGAGATGAAAGCATAACAACCAGGAGAGAGATGAGATGAAAACATAACAACCAGGAGAGAGATGAGATGAAAACACAACAACCAGGAGAGAGATGAGATGAAAACACAACAACCAGGAGAGAGATGAGATGAAAACATAACAACCAGGGGAGAGAGGTGAGATGAAAACACAACAACCAGGGGAGAGAGATGAGATGAAAACACAACAACCAGGAGAGAGATGAGATGAAAACACAACAACCAGGAGAGAGATGAGATGAAAACATAACAACCAGGAGAGAGATGAGATGAAAACATAACAACCAGGGGAGAGAGATGAGATGAAAACAGAACAACCAGGGGAGAGAGATGAGATGAAAACAGAACAACCAGGGGAGAGAGGTGAGATGAAAACATAACAACCAGGAGAGAGATGAGATGAAAACATAACAACCAGGGGAGAGAGATGAGATGAAAACACAACAACCAGGAGAGAGATGAGATGGAAACATAACAACCAGGAGAGAGAGATGAGATGGAAACATAACAACCAGGAGAGAGAGATGAGATGGAAACATAATAACCAGGAGAGAGAGATGAGATGGAAACATAACAACCAGGAGAGAGAGATGGAAACATAACAACCAGGAGAGAGAGATGAGATGAAAACATAACAACCAGGAGAGAGAGATGAGATGAAAACACAACAACCAGGAGAGAGATGAGATGGAAACACAACAACCAAGAGAGAGAGGTGAGATGGAAACATAACAACCAGGAGAGAGATGAGATGAAAACACAACAACCAAGAGAGAGATGAGATGAAAACACAACAACCAGGAGAGAGATGAGATGAAAACATAACAACCAGGAGAGAGAGATGAGATGAAAACACAACAACCAGGAGAGAGATGAGATGAAAACACAACAACCAGGAGAGAGAGATGAGATGAAAACACAACAACCAGGAGAGAGATGAGATGAAAACACAACAACCAGGGGAGAGAGATGAGATGAAAACATAACAACCAGGAGAGAGATGAGATGAAAACACAACAACCAGGAGAGAGATGAGATGAAAACACAACAGTCAGGTGAGAAATGAGATGAAAACATAACAACCAGGGGAGAGAGATGAGATGAAAACATAACAACCAGGAGAGAGATGAGATGAAAACATAACAACCAGGAGAGAGATGAGATGGAAACATAACAACCAGGAGAGAGAGATGAGATGAAAACATAACAACCAGGAGAGAAATGAGATGAAAGCATAACAACCAGGAGAGAGATGAGATGAAAACATAACAACCAGGAGAGAGATGAGATGAAAACACAACAACCAGGAGAGAGATGAGATGAAAACACAACAACCAGGAGAGAGATGAGATGAAAACATAACAACCAGGGGAGAGAGGTGAGATGAAAACACAACAACCAGGGGAGAGAGATGAGATGAAAACATAACAACCAGGAGAGAGAGAGATGAGATGAAAACACAACAACCAGGAGAGAGATGAGATGAAAACACAACAACCAGGAGAGAGATGAGATGAAAACATAACAACCAGGAGAGAGATGAGATGAAAACACAACAACCAGGAGAGAGATGAGATGAAAACATAACAACCAAGAGAGAGATGAGATGAAAACATAACAACCAGGGGAGAGAGATGAGATGAAAACAGAACAACCAGGGGAGAGAGATGAGATGAAAACATAACAACCAGGGGAGAGAGGTGAGATGAAAACATAACAACCAGGAGAGAGATGAGATGAAAACATAACAACCAGGGGAGAGAGATGAGATGAAAACACAACAACCAGGAGAGAGATGAGATGGAAACATAACAACCAGGAGAGAGAGATGAGATGAAAACACAACAACCAGGAGAGAGATGAGATGAAAACACAACAACCAAGAGAGAGATGAGATGAAAACATAACAACCAGGGGAGAGAGGTGAGATGAAAACATAACAACCAGGAGAGAGATGAGATGAAAACATAACAACCAGGAGAGAGAGATGAGATGAAAACACAACAACCAAGAGAGAGAGATTAGATTAAAACATAACAACCAGGAGAGAGAGAGATTAAAACATAACCAGGTGAGAGAGATTAGATGAAAACGTAACAACCAGGAGAGAGAGAGATTAAAACATAACCAGGTGAGAGCGATGAGATGAAAGCATAACATCAGGAGAGAGATGAGATGAAAGCATAACAATCAGGAGAGAGATGAGATGAAAACATAACAACCAGGAGACAGAGAGATGAAAACATAACAACCAGGTGAGAGAGATTAGATGAAAACGTAACAACCGAGAGCGATGAGATGAAAACATAACAACCAGGAGAGAGATGAGATGAAAACATAACAACCAGGAGACAGAGAGATGAAAACATAACAACCAGGTGAGAGAGATTAGATGAAAACATAACAACCGAGAGAGCGATGAGATGAAAACATAACAACTAGGAAAGAGATGAGATGAAAAGATAACAAGGAGACAGAGAGATGAAAACATAACAACCAGGGGAGAGGGATGAGATGAAAATGTAACAACCAGGAGAAAGATGAGATGAAAACATAACAACCAGGAGAGGGATGAGATGAAAACATAACAACCAGGGGAGAGATGAGATGAAAACATAACAACCAGGAGACAGAGAGATGAAAACATAACAACCAGGGAAGAGGGATCAGATGAAAACGTAAAAACCAAGAGAGCGATGAGATGAAAACATAGCAACCAAGAGAGCGATGAGATGGAAGCATAACAACCAGGAGACAGAGAGATGAAAACATAACAAATGAGAGAAAAGTACTGTAGAATTGAGTTTTAATTATCAGATGTTAAAAGCTAAATGTCTTAGCCAACATGTCTGAGCACCATCATTCTAGGATCCTCCTCTTCTCTCTGTCCTATCTGATGGGGGCGATGATGACTGTCAGGTACTTGCTGTTCTTGTTTTAACTGTTATGCCTGTTTTGACTAGGTGGTTTTCAAATTGTGGCTTGCGGGACAACCACAATAGAAAACACTTTGCTTGGAGTCAGAATTTAGATTTTTTTAAAAAGAAAGATTAGAAAACATTTATTTTCATAATTTTTGAGTCAATGCAAACAATTGAATGTCTTGATGCATGCTCAATAATCCAGGTAAGAAAATCACAGAAAGCTGGTTCAGTTCATCTGGATACAACGTTTATTGACAGATACATTTCATCACTTATCTAAGTGACCTCCTCAGTCTAAACTGACTGCAGGTGTCCCCACCCTTATAAACAATAGCGTGGCATAACGACCTAAAACAACGTCCAGTTTCATATGCAAATGACCGTGACCATTCATTAGAGTTACAATGGCCATGTGTACAATTCACAGAGGATTTGAGAAGGTTTGCAATCACACCATTGTAAGATGGTGACAGACGTACAATGGTCTCTTACCATGTTAAGTCTCTCTTCATGTGCGTTCCTGCTGATGAAGCAGTGGAGGTAGTCCCTATGAAATTACAAAAAGACCCCACCCTTAGCAATAGGACCACCCTTAACATTGACCAAGTGTGTCTGCTCCTGAAGCTGTGTCTTCAGTCTACGTACTACACTTAGAGGGGGCAGTACTATAAGCAGAGGCATGGGTGTGCTATCGGTGACCCCATCTCACCTGTAGTGGCCAACTTGTATATGGAGGAAGTGGAAAAGAGGCTCTGATGTCCTATCCAGGGACACCAGCTAACCATTGGTTCAGATTTGTGGACGACACCTGGGTTAAAATTAAATCTCAGGATGTAGCACATTTCACCAACCACATGAACTCTGTGGGCACCAAATCAAGTTCACCAGGGAGGATGTTGAACATGACAGGTTAGCCTTCTTACACTGTGAAACTGCAGTTGGTGATGGGGGACATTTGATCGTTGATGTTTACTGTAAACCAACACATACTGGTCAGTACTGAAGGTTTTACTCTCATCATCCACTGGAGCACAAACTAGGAGTCATCAGGATGCTGGACTACCAAGCTGACCACGTCCCCACCAACACAGCGGCCGGGGAAGGGGAGAAATCTCACATTAAACAGGTCCTGGTTAAGAGTGGCTATCCTAACTGGGTGTTTGTCGAAGCCAGGAAGACGCCCAAACAGTGCACCAGTTGATCGAAGAGAGGAGGACAACAGCTGTCTAAGTGTAAACCAGTGGTGATTCTGTATGTGGTGGGAATGTCAGAACAGGTGAGACGTGCATTCTCCAAACACCGTGTCTTGGTTGCTTTCAAACGCCAAAACACACTGCGCCAGAAGTTGGTCCACCCCAAGGACCGGTCCCCCAGCACAAACAGCGCAATATAGTGTAGCTGTTAAGTGCCAGGAGGATTACTGTAACTTGTGCATCGGGGAAACTAAAAAGACGCTGGCCAAGAGGATGACACAACACAGAAGAGTTAACACGTCAGACCAGGACTCCACAGTCTACACCATCTACAGGCCAGGACTCCACAGTCTATACCATCTACAGGCCAGTGACTACTCTTTCAAGGATGAGGATGTCCACATCCTTGATAGGGAGGAACGTTGGTTTGAACAAGGAGTCAAAGAGGCTATCTATGTGAAGAGGGAATGACCATCCCTGAACTGGGGGGGGGTGCTAAAAGTACATCTGTCACCATCTTACAATGCTGTGATTGCAACTATTCCCCGACCCTCTGTGAATAGTACACATGGCCATTGTAACTGTAGTTACAATGCTTCCCATCTGCCTTCAACATTGCTAGAGTCACCCCCCTTCTCAAGAAACCATCACTTAACCCCTCTGACGTCAAAAACTACCCTTTCTATCCAAAACTCTCGAACGTTCTGTCTTTAACCAACTTTCTTTGTACCTCCACCAGGACAACCTCCTGGACCCCAACCAGTCTGGGTTCGGGGTGGGTCACTCGACAGAGACAGCCCTCCTTGCAGTGACAGAATTGCTGAACTCTGCGAGAGCAAACTCTCTCTCCTCTGTCCTGATACTCCTGGACCTGTCAGCTGCGTTCGACACAGTGAACCACCAGTTCCTCCTCTCTACCCTCGAGGGATTGGGTGTCACAGGCTCTGCAATCTCAATGTTTGCAACCTACCTGACAGGTCGCTCCTACCAGGTGACATGGAGGGGATCTGTGTCGGAGCCTCGCAGACTGACTACAGGCGTTCCACATGGTTCGGTTCTGAGTCCTCTCCTGTTCTCCCTGTACACGACATCCCTGGGTTCTGTTATTCGCTCGCATGAATTCTCTTACCATTGTTGTGCTGATGAAACCCAGCTGATCTTGTCCTTTCCTCCCTATGACACACAAGTAGAGACACACATTGCTGCGTGTTTGACTGGCATCTCGGAGTGGATGGCGACACACCACCTGAAGCTCAGTCTGGACAAGACAGAGCTGATGTTCCTCCCGGGGAAAGGTTGTCCGCACCGAGACCTGGCTATCACCATTGACAACACTGTGGTGACGCCAACTCGGACTGCGAGGAATCTGGGTGTGATCTGGACGACCAACTGTTGTTTGCTGCAAATGTTGCATCAGTTGCTCGCTCCTGCAGATTTCTCCTCTATAACATCAGGAGGATTCGCCCATTCCTCACCGACGAGATGGCACAGGTGCTCATCCAGGCTCTGGTCATCTCCCAGCTGGACTACGGCAACTCCCTCCTTGCTAGCGCCCCGGCGTCGGCCATCAGACCTGTGGAACTTGTTCAGAAAGCTGCAGCTCGTCTGGTGTTCAACCGCCCTAAGTTCTCCCACACAGCTCCCCTTCTCATGTCCCTACACTGGCTCCCAGTAGCTGCTCGCATCCAGTGTAAGACTCACGTGCTAGCCTACAGGGCAGTGAAAGGAACAGCTCCTTCCTAACTCCAGGCCATGGTCAAGCCCTACACCCCCGTCCGACCACTTCGCTCTGCTGCCTCGGGACGCCTGGTTGCCCCGTCGCTCAGAGGCCCCTGCTGCCGATCGACCCGGTCCCGGCTCGGTTCTGTCCTGGCCCCACAGTGGTGGAATGAACTCCCCACTGATGTCAGGACAGCGGAGTCGCTGCCCATCTTTCAGCGCAGGTTGAAAACTCACCTCTTTAAGAACTACTACCCTGTTACTTGTTCTTAGCGCTTATTGTATTCACTCATTTATAAAAAAATCTCTTTCTCACGCTTTACTTTAGCACTGTTTTTGCTCTTAGATGCTTGTTTAGATGCACTTATGACCTCTGATGACTAGTAGTTCTCCTGATTTCCTATGTTAAATGCACTTATTGTAAGTCACTTTGGATAAAAGCGTCGGCTAAATGACTGTAATGTAGGTAATGGTCAGGATAATTTGCATTTGAAACTGGTCGTTGGTTTGGGTGGTTATGCACATGTATTGTTTATAAGGGTGGGGATGCCTGCAGTCAGTTTAGACTGAAGAGGTCACTTAGATCAGTGTTTCTCAACCGGGGGTCCGCGGACCCCTAGTGGTCCGTGGTGTAATTGCAAGGGGTCCGTGAAAATAAAATATCTTTAAAAAAAAGATCCTATGACATTTATAGAAATAGGATTGTTTTACTCAAATGTGACTGAGACCTTTATCTACCTAAACTATAAAGGGTAACAGGACTTTTTTCTCTAATTACATCTGTTTCACAAGTGTCATTTATTGTATTTTAATAAGCGATCTCGCTCCCGTTTGCATTGTTAAAAGTTACTGCATAAGAATTCTGTTTTGTTACATATATCTAAGTTACAACTGAAAGCTCTTATTTTTGCCCCAAAGAGTGAGTAAATGCTATAATGCAATTTAAAATGCAGTTTCTACTGTTTCTATCAAATTGCAACCCCCCTCCCCCAAGATCAGGCGGAGGGGTCCTCAGGGTAGATCCAAAATACGCAGGGGGTCCAGGACCCCAAAAAGGTTGAGAACCACTGACTTAGATGATGATGAAATGTATCTCTCAATAAACGTTGTGTCCAGATGAACTGATTCACCTTTATTTGAAATAATTAAATAATTTTAATTTATTTCAAAATAGCAGTAAAATAATGTTCAGTGTTGACATGTCTCATCTACTTCATTTGTTTATTATTTAGTCAGGGCCAAACACTGTAAGTAGGAATACTGAAAGACAGAGAGGATCGTTAATCATCTCCCTTTTTAACAGACAATGGGAATTTATTGTCTGCTTTACAGTATAAAACATTAGTTGGGCCCCGGGTCAAATGGTATCTCACATATTGCAAAAGTTTAGGGATGTTTGTTTTAATTCACAGCATCAGAAGAAGATGAGAGTGCTAATCTTTATCCAACAGATTAAACAGGGAATATTTTCTCTTCCATAGGAATCCATCCGGTTCTGTTCTCACAGAGAAACAACAGACCTCTATGCCACTCTGAAAGACCCCTTATGTCAGGGGCCCGATCGGCTGACGGGGGTTTGAAATGGACTGATTAAAGTGAATGAGGGAGCGGAGGGATAATTGGCTCCTCTTTGGAGAACAATGGCCGCTGAGCAGTCACTCATGCGAGCAACCAGGGACTCGTCCAACCAAACAGAAAAAGAGAATATTCGTCCACCTGAAGATAAAACCTGACAGCTAGCAGCAATTTACAGGGAAAAAAAGGACTTTAAAGTCAGATGAGGTGTTTGAATACTCCAGCAGAACACAGCGAACACTGGGGCCCAAGCAAGGGCCTGTGATACTCAACAGACGGCAAACAATCAAGCCATGTTGATTTATTAAAGCGCCTTTCACAGAGTCACTAAGTGCTTTACAATGAAAGAAAAGGAGGAAAAAATCAGTAAATAATATAGTATAAATAAATAAGAACATAAAGATATAAAAGATAAACAGAGATTACATAAGCCAAAAAATAACAAGCAATGCACAAACTAGACAAAGGCTAAACAAAAGCCAGACTAAACAAGTGAGTTTTTAGCTGCTGCTTTTTAAAACCGTCCACAGACTCAAAACAGACCACAAAGCCAATGGGAGAGCCTTCCACAGTTTCAGGGCAACTACTGTGAAAGCTATACCCCCCCCCCCGGTATGGATCCTGGTACGAATTACAGACCATACACCTTGATCAGAGGACGTCAGTGTTCTGGATGTCATGTAGGAGCGAATTGATCGGTGATGTAGGAGGATGCCTGACCATGTAAGTCTCTATAAGTAATCACTGAGACTTTAGATTTAACAATATATACATCTGGAAGCCAGTGTAAGGACTCCAGAATAGGAATAATGTGAGAGCGTTGCTGGTTCTAGTTAGAACTCTTGCAGCAGCATTCTGAATCATGTGTAGCTGATCCAGAACCCGAGGAGGAGAGAGTGGTGATTGGAGCGGACTTCAATGGGCTTGTTGGTGAAGGGAACGGAGGTGATGACGGAGGTGATGGGTAGGTACGGTGTCAAGAACAGGAATGTGGAAGGACAGCTGGTGGTGGATTTTGCAAAAGGATGGAAATGTCTGTGGTGAATACATATTTCAAGAAGAGGGAGGAACACAGGGTGACGTACAAGAGTGGAGGAAAGTGCACACAGGTGGACTATATCTTATGTAGAAGGCGCCATCTAAAAGGGATTGGAGACTGCAAGGTGGTGACAGGGGAGAACGTAGCTAGGCAGCATCGGATGGTGGTCTGTAGGATGACTTTGGAGACCAAGAAGAGGAAGCGAGTGAAGACACAGCCGAAGATCAAATGGTGGAAGTTGAAGAAGGAAGACTGTTGTGTGGAGTTCAGGCAGGAGTTAAGACAGGCACTGGGTGGTAGTGAAGAGTTGCCAGATGGCTGGAAAACCACTGCAGAAATAGTGAGGGAGACAGCTAGGAAGGTACTTGGCGTGTCATCAGGACAGAGGAAGGAAGACAAGGAGACTTGGTGGTGGAATGAGGAAGTACAGCAAAGTATACAGAGGAAGAGGTTGGCAAAGCAGAAGTGGGATAGTAAGAGAGATGAAGAAAGTAGACAGGAGTACAAGGAGATGCAGCGTAAAGCAAAGAGAGAGGTGGCAAAGGCAAAGGAAAAGGTGTATGGTGAGTTGTATGACAGGTTAGACACTAAGGAAGGAGAAAAGGACTTGTACCGATTGGCTAGACAGAGGGACCGAGCCGGGAAGGATGTGCAGCAGGTTAGGGTGATCAAGGATAGAGATGGAAATGTGCCGACAAGCGAGGAGAGTGTGTTGAGAAGGTGGAAGGAGTACTTTGAGGGGCTGATGAATGAAGAACATGAGAGAGAAGGTCGGATGATGTAGGGATAGTGAATCAGGAAGTGTGAATGTTCCATCTTTAAATACATCACAGAAAAACACCAGTCCATTTCTATGCCAATGTTGAAATGCTTTGTCTAACACAGATGACGAGAAGAATTGATTATTTGCTACTGGAAAAAGACTGCTAGCATGCTTTAATCCAAAATGCCTCCTAAACTGGAGCCATATCCTAAGTGAAGCTTTAACCACCGGGTTTGTTATTTGTATGTTGTGGTTATGTGGTAGTGGAGAGGTGAATATCGGTAGAGGATTGGATACAAGCTCCATGTGAACCCAATCTGTACCCTGTTGATTCTTATATGTAAATGCCCAATGTAAAAGTTTTACAATGTTCGCAGCCCAGTAGTAGCAAATAAAGTTAGGCAAACCTAATCCCCCTGTCTCCTTAGGGACCTCCAAGTATATTTTCTTCATCCTGGGGTTTGAATTGTTCCAGATGAATGATGAAATTAATCTATCTAATTGTTTAAAAGTTGTCTTAGGTATGAATATGGGAATCATTTGAAAAAGATAGAGAAATCTGGGTAAGACTGTCATTTTAACTATATTAATGCGGCCCGCTAATGAAATTGGTAGCGTTGACCACTTTTTAAAATCTGGTTTTGTTCGTTCTATTAGTGTTTTAAAGTTATGGTTATATAACCTCCCCATTGTATGAGTGACTTTGATTCCTAAATATGTAAATACATTATGTTCAAGTTTAAATGGAAAGCTAGAGTAGTCTCTATCAGTGTGGTTAATCGGAAAAAGCAAGCTCTTTGAATAATTTATCTTATAACCGACAGGCGACCAAAGTTATCCAGGGTAAGTAATAGTCTTGGTATAGATTCTATTGGGTTGGATATATATAACAACAGGTCATCTGCATAAAGTGATACCTTATGCAATTTACCACCTCGTGAGATACCTTTAATGCCATCCTCTGCCCTAAGAGCTGTAGCGAGTGGCTCAATTGCCAAATTGAGCAGGTAAGGAGAGAGGCTGCAGCCCTGTCTGCAGCCCCTATGGAGTGAAAAATAATCAGAAATAATATTATTCGTCTGCACTGCGGCTGTTGGTGAGCAATACAATATTTTAACCCATGCTAGGAATGAGGAACCAAAGCCAAACCTTTCTAGAACAGCAAATAGATATTGCCATTCGATGCGGTCAAATGCCTTCTCAGCATCTAAAGAAATCACTACTTCTGTCTGTTCTACGGAATGTGGTGTGTACAGTACATTAAATAGGCGGCGCATGTTATAGAATGACTGCCCGCCTGGTATAAAACCAGTTTGATCAGGGTTAACAACCGTTGGGACAACAGTTTCAATACGAGTGGCCAAGATTTTTGTAAGGATTTTGTAGTCGCAATTCAACAAGCTTACAGGGCAGTAGGAGCCACACCGTAGGGGATCTTTGTCTTTTTTAAGTAACACTGATATGATTGCCTGCATCATAGTTTGGGGAAATTTCTGTTGGTTAAGAATTTCCTGATACATCAGGTTAAGTATTGGTGCCAGCTTGGTAGTAAGTTCTTTATACATTTCAATTGTGAAACCATCGAGACCCGGTGCTTTGTTGCTCTGCATGGATTTAATTGCTTGTATCACTTCCTCTGTTGATAGCTCTCTGTCTATCTGTGCTCTGTCTTCAAGGGCAATTTCTGGTATGGTCAGACCGTCTAAAAAAGTGAAAATATGCGACAAGTCGCTGGGCGGTTTTGAACTATAAAGGACAATATAAAACTGGTTATTGATGGCGTCAGGGTTGGTAGTCTTTACCCCAGCTGCTGTGCAAATTTTGGGAATATTGTTAGCGGCTGTGGGCTGTCTAACCTGATGGGCTAATAGTTTTCCAGCTTTCGCTCCATGTTCATAAAATGTCTGTTTTGATTTAAAGAATAATTGTTCTGTTTGTTTAACGGAGAGATTGTCGAATTCTGTTTTTTTCAACACTATCATTCCTGCCAAACTAACCACCAAACTCCTCTCCCTTGGCCTCAACCACTTCCTCTGTAACTGGACCCTGGACTTCCTTACCAACAGACCTCACTCTGTTAGGTTAGGTGACCACACCTCCTCCACCCTGACCCTCAGCACAGGTGCCCCTCAAGGCTGTGTTCTGAGCCCCCTCCTTTTCTCCCTCTTCACCCACAACTGCCTGCCAACTCACCCTTCAAATGTTATAGTTAAGTTTGCAGATGATACTACAGTCATTGGTCGTATCACCAACAATGACGAGATGGCCTACAGGGACGAGATTCAGCACCTCACACCATGGTGTACTACCAACAATCTTGTCCTCAATGAAGCTGCAGCCACTCCCCCATACACATCAATGGGGTGGAAGTGGAGCATGTTTCCAGCTTTAAATTCCTTGGAGTCCACATCAGCGAGGACCTTTCCTGGACATTAAACACCCAGGCCCTTGTGAAAAGGCCCAACAATGCCTGCATTTCCTGTGGAGGCTGAGGAGCGCCTGTCTAACCCCTAAAATTCTCACCAGCTTCTACCACTGCACCATAGAGAGCATCCTGACCATCTGCATCTCAGTGTGGTACGGCAGCTGCACCTCAGTAGACCAGAAAGCTCTGCAGCATGTCGTCAAGGCGGCCCAGCATATCACCGGTACCCAGCTCCCAGCCATAAAAGACATTTATCACAAATGCTGCCTTCGAAGGGGTCTGAGCATCAGCAGAGATCCCACCCACCAGCCCCAACCATGGACTGTTCTCCCCCCTGCCGTGCTCTGGGAGGCGCTACAGGAGCCTCAGAGCCCACACTACCGGGCTCAAAAACAGCTTCTTTCCACAAGCTGTTGCCCTCCTGACCCTGGCCACCCACTGAATGTCTGTAGATATTTTTAAATATTCTGTACTCCAGCTCTTTTTTAACTTATTTTTAGCTTTTGGTCCTCATTTGTATATATCTTATACTGTGTTTGGTGTTTGTCTGTTTCTGTCTTGCACTGTTTGGTGAAGCCACAGCCCTCGTTTCATTTTTAACATGTGCCTGCACATTGTTTTTAATGACAGTAAATTGAATTGAATTGATGTTTTTCTTATAAAGCTCAGGTGTTGGGGAATCAGCATATGAACGGTCCACTTCCGCTATGCTATGGAACAGTTCTGTTAGACTTTGTTGATGTTTCTTTCTCTCATGTGCTGTGTAGGAGATTATTTGGCCTCTAAGGTAGGCTTTGAGAGCCTCCCAAACAATGGTTAGTGGCATGTCTGGAGTGTGGTCGAATTCCATAAAGATATCTATCTGCTGGGAGAGAACATTTTTAAAGGAGTCCCTGGACGGTAGTAGAGGATCAAATTGCCAGGTGCGTTGGGGTTTAGGGCAGTCTAGGAAGCCTATCTAGCTGTACAGGACAATGAGCCGAAATAACAATACTATTATATTGGCTCCCCCTAACCATAGGAAGGACCCTACTATCCAGGAGAAACAAATCAATCCTTGAGTAAGAATGGTGCACTGGGGAAAAAAAGGAGTATTGTTTAGTAGTTGGGTTGTTTCTTCTCCAGGGACCGAAAAGAGAGTAGGATTCCATGACTAATGGATAACAGCGCCTGCCTTCGAGATTTTCCTATTAGGTCTTGGGTTTGATCCGTCCAAATATGGATGTAATACACAATTAAAATCTCCCCCCAATATTAATCGGTAATTATTTAAGTCTGGGAGGGTCAAAAGTGGGTCATCCCAGTTTGTTCCATATACATTTGCCAGTGCCACAAGTGTACCATACAGGTTACCCGTCACTATCACATACCTTCCCCTGGGGTCAGAAATAGTCAGTAGTGGAACGAATGGGATACCCTTCCTGATCAAGATGGCCGTGCCCCGCGTTCTGTTCTCATTCCTGGAACAGAACATTTGTCCTATCCAAGCTTTCTTTAGTTTTGTGTGTTCACTTGACCGAAGGTGGGTTTCCTGTAAGAACATGACATCAGCTCTCAAAGATTTGTACAAAATGTACAAAAACCCTACTACGCTTTACTGGATTGTGAATTCCCTTTACATTCCAGCTCAAAAAACGAAGATAACCTGTATTCTGAGTGTCAAACATTTTTTCTAAAAATGAAAAGAGAAAAAAACAAAAACAGAAAGTCCCTGCCTACTAGCTACAGAACAAAAACAGAGCCTTGAGAACCCATGCTGATCTACTAATTCCCTAGAGATCGCATCCCCCATTTCTAGTATAACCTGGCAAATAACCATATAGAAACCCTCTAACAAGCCCCAACCAGGGCGAACAGTGGTCTTGTTAAGATTATATTAAATCCAAAAAGTATTTATATAACTAAGAACTATATATCAACACCCATATAAAAAAAATTTTAAAAATTAAAATTTAAAAAAAAGAAAAGGAAGGAAAATATATCTACACCCATATAACAGCAGTTATAATACAGTTCCTTTGTAGGTAAGTGACACTGACCTGGGTGTCGCCCTAGCAGTCGTCACCAAAGCACTGTTACGGGTCTCATAATAATTAGCATCCATACACACATAGACATGCACACACATGATAATAATAAAACAGAAAAATAGCTTTTTAAATGGGCAGCAGGTATGAGACATTCTTATTAAATGAAAAATGTAACATTATCTGTGAGTCTCAAATTACAAAAGTTAAAGTAAATAGATAAAGTTAAACCATAACGTTACCCTGTTGTCTTGGTGTCTTAGCTAGTTACTTCCGCTAGCTGTTGGCACTTAGCCGCCAATATCAATTAGCCGCCAATACCAGTTAGCCGCCAATATACTGGAGCGTATCAACATCTTACTGTACATGGTCCTGAGGCTTTAGATTCTCCCTGATATAACCCATCGCCTTAGATGGCTCTTCGAACCGCTTTTCTGGGCCGGACGATGAAGTGATACGAAGCACCGCCGGGAACTGGATCCCGAACTTGACGCCCTGGCAGCCCCGGAGGAGCCGCTTAGCTTCGGAGAAGGCCGCTCTCTTCTTCGCCACTGCCGCGGTGTAATCCGGGAAGATGCTCACTCTCTTGCCATGTAGGGTCAAAGGAGCTGAACGGGCCGCTTTGCGGAAAACCTTCTCCCTTCCTCCCTCCCTCCCTCTCTCTCTCCCTCCCTCTCTCTCTCCCTCCCTTCCCCCCTCTCTGAGAAATAGTGAAACTTCACCATCCTGGGGAGGGGGGGGGGTTCTCCTTCGTTGGTGGAGTGCCGCAGGCCGCGGTGAGCCCGGTCTAGGGTCGGGGTGAAGCTGAGGCCCAGTAACTCCTGCAGTAGTTTAGCGATGGTAACAGTAGGCTGCTGGCCTCCTCCGCTGGTCTCCAGTCCCTCCTTTATCCCGACAATGCGTGCATTACACCGGCGTTGTCGTCCCTCCATACCGTCTACCTTCTGGCGTAGCATAGCGACTTCAGGTGTTAGCTGGCCGATGCCCTCCTCCATATTCGTGGTCTTGTCTGAGTATGTGTTCAGGCCGTCCTCCACGTCTTTCAGACGGGTCTCTTGTTTCGCCATGCCGGCCTCTATAGCGTCTATGTTTGCATTCAGATCCTCTGTGAATGAATCGATCCGTGCCAAGATCTTGCTCCCACTGCTCGCGATGGCAGCCATCCCCCCAGATAGGTCTGTAGACTCCCCGCCCGGGGCTTCCACAGAGCCCGAGGCTTTAGCGGCCTGGGCACTGCTGGGTTTGTTTTTGCCCATCGCGTCTTCTAGATGATCGATATGCAAGTACAGGGTTGTGAGTCCGGTGTGCTGGCGGTTCAGTATCGTGTGTGTTAAACCTAATTTATCTGTGTTTGATCTGAAAAGTTACACAATCCTGGAAAGTGAGAGGATGCCTGAGGAGTGGAGAAGAAGCATACTGGTACCGATTTTCAAGAACAAGGGCGATGTGCAGAAGAAGAAGAAGAAGAAGAAGAACTGAAGAACTGTAGCAACTACAGAGGTATAAAGTTGATCAGCCACAGCATGAAGATATGGGAAAGAGTAATAGAAGCTAGGTTAAGAGAAGAGGTGATGATCAGCGAGCAGCAGTATGGTTTCATGCCATGAAAGAGCACCACAGATGTGATGTTTGCTTTGAGAATGTTGATGAAGAAGTATAGAGAAGGCCAGAAAGAGTTGCATTGTGTGTTTGTGGATTTAGAGAAAGCATACGACAGGGTGCCGAGAGAGGAGGTGTGGTATTGTATGAGGAAGTTGGGAGTTACAGAGAAGTATGTAGGAGTGGTGCAGGATATGTGTGAGGGAAGTGTGACAATGGTGAGGGGTGTGGTTGGAATGACAGATGGGTTCAAGGTGGAGGTGGGATTACATCAAGGATCGGCTCTGAGCCCTTTCTTGTTTGCAATGGTGATGGACAGGTTGACAGACAAGATCAGGCAGGAGTCTCCATGGACGATGATGTTCGCGGATGGCATTGTGATCTGTAGCGAGAGTAGGGTGCAGGTGGAGGAGAGCCTGGAGGGGTGGAGGTACGCACTGGAGAGAAGAGGAATGAAAGTCAGTAGGAGCAAGACGGAATACATATGCATGAATGACAGGGAGGACATTGGGATGGTGAGGATGCAAGGACTGGAGGTGACGAAGGCATTTGAGTTTAAATACTTGGGGTCAACTGTCCAAAGTAACGGGGAGTGCAGTAGAGAGGTGAAGAAGAGAGTGCAGGCAGGGTGGAGTGGGTGGAGAAGTGTATCAGGAGTGATTTGCGACAGAAGGGTACCAGCAACAGTTAAAGGGAAAGTTTACAAGATGGTTGTGAGACCAGCTATGTTGTATGGTGTGGAGACCATGGCAATGATGAAAAGACAGGAGGTGGAGCTGGAGGTGGCAGAGATGAAGATGATAAGATTTTCACTGGGAGTGATGAAGAAGGACAGGATTAGGAACGAGTATATTAGAGGGACAGCTCAGGTTGGACGGTTTGGAGACAAAACAAGAGAGACAAGATAGAGATGGTTTGGACATGTGTGGAGGAGAGATGCTGGGTATACTGGGAGAAGGATGCTGAATATGGAGCTGCCAGGGAAGAGGAGAAGAGGAAGGCCACAGAGGAGGTTTATGGAGGTGGTGAGGGAGGACATGCAGGTGGCTGGTGTGACAGAGGAAGATGCAGAGGACAGGAAGAGGTGGAAACGGATGATCCGCTGTGGCGCCCCCTAACGGGAGCAGCCAAAAGTAGTAGTAGTAGTAGTAGTAGTAGTAGTGGTAGTAGTAGTAGTAGTAGTGGTAGTAGTAGTAGTAGTTGTTGTAGTAGTAGTAGTAGTAGTGGTGAAAGTAAAGGCCTCTGGGCAAATAAATTGAAAACACCAAACATTATAGAATAACACAGAATAGACTTGAATAGAGAATTCAGTGGGCGTTCACTGGAACAGTACTTTAAAGATACAGTCTGTAATGTTTGATATTAAAAAACCTTGTTTGACACATCCAAAGGAGTTGAATCAAGTGCAGCTGGACTTGGTATATATCCATGAAGACGTTTCGCCTCTCATCCAAAAGGCTTCCTCAGTTCGTGCCTTTCTGACTAGACCAAGCTAGTCTGACTGGCTGGTGATGAGACTCAGAATTTATCCTCTAGGAGTCGTTGTCACAGCTATAGATGTCCATGGCTCTTTGTGTCCTGATGTTTACCAACGCCTGTCGCTAACAGAGCCATAGATATGAGTGGCTCTTTTGTGTACCGATGTTTGGCCGCGCCCGTCGCCATCGGAGCTATTGATTTGCATTTGTTTAGCAGCGACGGTGGTTGGGGGTGTTAGTCTTGACTTCATTGTTCAGTGGTCATGAGAGTAGTTGGAGCCGTTAGTGAGCGACTGTTGTTCTTGGAGGCTAGGCTTCTTGAGTCTCCTGGGTAGAGATGAAAGGACGGCATTGTAGGTGGGAGATAGGTGGTGTAGCAGACCTCCTCCTCTGTTGAGGGATGGTTTTCCCAGTTTCTCATAGATGGCTTCCTTCACCCCTCTTTCAAACCATCTATCTTCTCTGTCCAAAATGTGTACGTTGCTGTCCTGGAAGGAGTGTGTCTTCTCCTTGAGGTGTAGATAAACTGCTGAGTCTTGTCCTGAGGAGTGTGGCCTTCTGTGTCGGGCCATCCGTTTGTGTAGTGGTTGTTTGGTTTCTCCTATGTATAGGTCAGTGCAATCCTCATTGCATTGTACGGCATACACCAGATTGCTTTTCCGGGTGTGTGGTACATGGTCTTTGGGATGAACCAGTCTTTGTCGGAGTGTGTTGCTGGGTTTGAAGTATACCGGGATGTGGTGTTTGTTGAAAATTCTCCTGAGTTTCTCGGAGACCCCAGAAACATACGGGATGACTGTGGTGTTCCTTCTGTTCCTCTTCTCCTCGTCGCTCACTCATATCTATGGCTCTGTTAGCGACGGGCGTTGGTAAACATCGGGACACAAAGAGCCATGGACATCTATAGCTCTGACAACGACTCCTAGAGGATAAATTCTGAGTCTCATCACCAGCCAGTCAGACTAGCTTGGTCTAGTCAGAAAGGCCCGAACTGAGGAAGCCTCTTGGATGAAGAGGCGAAACGTCTTCACGGATATATACCAAGTCCAGTCGCACTTGATTCAACTCCTTTGGAGAACCATGACGACCTGGATGAATGAGAACATTCACAGACACCTTGTTTGACACCCTTCCCTGCTGGCAGCTTTGAAGCAACAGCTATTCAGTGCATCAGCATTCTGTAATTGTTCCTCTATATCATATTTTTCATCGGTGCTGGTGGGGTCTCCCATTCGCACCAAGTATTTAAATGTACTGGAACCCCACATGGTGTGTGTCGAGTCTGCTGCAAAGGGAAAAGAAGGAGGGACTTGCATGTTGAAAGTGGAAGAGAACGCGATTAGCACGAAAACAAAGTCTAAAGCTTATCACACATTTGTTTTGTGTAATTAGATGTTTGATATGGATTGATGCTGGTACACTGGTCAGCATTACCCTGTCAGATGACATTGCTGATCAGTCTTCTTCCTCCAAAATACAAACGCTACTGCTAAATTCTCTTGCTGGTGTTGTACCAAAATCCGTCACCCACAGAAATTGCGACCTACACGTGAAGGATTTCTGTGTGACCATGTCTGTTTTGAATGAACCTGTAGGAAAACAAGCACCAGATGATGTTAAATCCCGCAAGATATTCAAAATAACTACTTTAATGGGTGGCCCCTCTTGTGTAAGGTTACAGTCGGAGACGGGCAGCATTTCCATTCAGACACTGTGAACTTATGTGCACCTCTGGTGTCCCATACACCACACGAGTCCGAGAGTGCTGTTTAACTTGAACACCCTGTCAGAACCGGACGGACCTGGCGGGAAAGGAGAGGCAGGAGGCAAGCAAGCATTTTAGAATGGCAGCTCCTCTGTCCCATATGCCGCACGACCCCAGGAGGGCTCCTTCATTCTGCCCCTCCTCATGGTGGCCCAACGATGGCTTCCCCCAACGAGGTCATTCCCTTACACACATCCAAGAAGCATACAAGGACTCGTAGAGGAAACGCAAGCCATATAGCACAATATGTTCATTATCAAAACAAATGTAGACAGAATACATACATAGAATAAAATATGGGGATCTAGAAAAGGTACGTCGTGTATAAATAAGAATCATCTCTAAATCACTGGGCAGAGAAGAGGCAAAAGGCTTAAACCACAGGGACATAAATCAGAACAACAATAAAGGAGATAGTATATCCCCATAAATCTGTCTTGCTATTTTGTTAGAGTACTTTCTTTTAAGGGATGAGAAAATAATGTGAAGTCATTTATGAACCAAACAAAAGAGGTCTCACTGTATCTCCATTTACTCCAATGAATATGATGTTTACCCACAAGAAGAAAATAGATGAGTTTAGGTTATCCATTTAAACAAATATGAGAAATGTCGAAGAAAGGGATGTAATTTTCTTAAGTGATATCCAAGTTTTTAAATCACCTCCGAATCAGGGCAATAGAAGAACGTGTGCTCCAAAGTTTCGTCTGTTGCAGTACAAAATGTACAGGGATCCACTTCACATTTAAACCTTTCCTTCAGAAACTCTGCACCCGGGTAAACCTTCTGAATTATCTCAAAGTGAGTTTCTTTACCTTTTGGGAAATGGGCCATTTAATAAAGGTAGAATGTTCTTTCACCATGTAGACATGGTGTCCACATGAGGAACATGTAGCCTACATACAGCCATGAGGAACGTGTGGCCTACATAAAGCCATGAGGAACGTGTAGCCTACATACAGCCATGAGGAACGTGTAGCCTACATACAGCCATGAGGAACATGTAGCCTACATACAGCCATGAGGAACGTGTAGCCTACATACAGCCATGAGGAACGTGTAGCCTACATACAGCCATGAGGAACGTGTAGCCTACATACAGCCATGAGGAACGTGTAGCCTACATACAGCCATGAGGAACGTGTAGCCTACATACAGCCATGAGGAACATGTAGCCTACATACAGCCATGAGGAACGTGTAGCCTACATACAGCCATGAGGAACGTGTAGCCTACATACAGCCATGAGGAACGTGTAGCCTACATACAGCCATGAGGAACGTGTAGCCTACATACAGCCATGAGGAACGTGTAGCCTACATACAGCCATGAGGAACGTGTGGCCTACATACAGCCATGAGGAACATGTAACCTACATACAGCCATGAGGAACATGTAGCCTACATACAGCCATGAGGAACGTGTAGACTACATACAACCATGAGGTACGTGTAGCCTGCATACAGCCATGAGGAACATGTAGCCTACATACAGCTATGAGGAACATGTTGCCTACATACAACCATGAGGAACGTGTAGCCTGCATAAAGCCATGAGGAACATGTGGTCTACATACAGCCATGAGGAACGTGTAGCCTACATACAGCCATGAGGAACATGTAGCGCACATACAGCCATGAGGAACGTGTAGCCTACATACAGCCATGAGGAACATGTAGCCTACATACAGCCATGAGGAACGTGTAGACTACATACAGCCATGAGGTACGTGTAGCCTGCATACAGCCATGAGGAACGTGTAGCCTACATACAGCCATGAGGAACGTGTAGCCTACATACAGCCATGAGGAACGTGTAGCCTACATACAGCCATGAGGAACATGTAGCCTACATACAGCCATGAGGAACGTGTAGCCTACATACAGCCATGAGGAACGTGTAGCGCACATACAGCCATGAGGAACGTGTAGCCTACATACAGCCATGAGGAACATGTAGCCTACATACAGTCATGAGGAACGTGTAGCGCACATACAGCCATGAGGAACGTGTAGCCTACATACAGTCATGAGGAACGTGTAGCCTACATACAGCCATGAGGAACATGTAGCCTACATACAGCCATGAGGAACGTGTAGCCTACATACAGCCATGAGGAACGTGTAGCCTACATACAGCCATGAGGAACGTGTAGCGCACATACAGCCATGAGGAACGTGTAGCCTACATACAGCCATGAGGAACATGTAGCCTACATACAGCCATGAGGAACGTGTAGACTACATACAGCCATGAGGTACGTGTAGCCTGCATACAGCCATGAGGAACATGTAGCCTACATACAGCTATGAGGAACATGTTGCCTACATACAGCCATGAGGAACGTGTAGCCTGCATAAAGCCATGAGGAACATGTGGTCTACATACAGCCATGAGGAACGTGTAGCCTACATACAGCCATGAGGAACGTGTAGCCTACATACAGCCATGAGGAATGTGTAGCCTACATACAGCCATGAGGTACGTGTAGCCTACATACAGCCATGAGGAATGTGTAGCCTACATACAGCCATGAGGTACGTGTAGCCTACATACAGCCATGAGGAACGTGTAGCCTACATACAGCCATGAGGAACGTGTAGCCTACATACAGCCATGAGGAACGTGTAGCGCACATACAGCCATGAGGAACGTGTAGCCTACATACAGCCATGAGGAACATGTAGCCTACATACAGCCATGAGGAACGTGTAGACTACATACAGCCATGAGGTACGTGTAGCCTGCATACAGCCATGAGGAACGTGTAGCCTACATACAGCCATGAGGAACGTGTAGCCTACATACAGCCATGAGGAACGTGTAGCCTACATACAGCCATGAGGAACATGTAGCCTACATACAGCCATGAGGAACGTGTAGCCTACATACAGCCATGAGGAACGTGTAGCGCACATACAGCCATGAGGAACGTGTAGCCTACATACAGCCATGAGGAACATGTAGCCTACATACAGCCATGAGGAACGTGTAGCCTACATACAGCCATGAGGAACGTGTAGCCTACATACAGCCATGAGGAACGTGTAGCGCACATACAGCCATGAGGAACGTGTAGCCTACATACAGCCATGAGGAACATGTAGCCTACATACAGTCATGAGGAACGTGTAGCGCACATACAGCCATGAGGAACGTGTAGCCTACATACAGTCATGAGGAACGTGTAGCCTACATACAGCCATGAGGAACATGTAGCCTACATACAGCCATGAGGAACGTGTAGCCTACATACAGCCATGAGGAACGTGTAGCCTACATACAGCCATGAGGAACGTGTAGCGCACATACAGCCATGAGGAACGTGTAGCCTACATACAGCCATGAGGAACATGTAGCCTACATACAGCCATGAGGAACGTGTAGACTACATACAGCCATGAGGTACGTGTAGCCTGCATACAGCCATGAGGAACATGTAGCCTACATACAGCTATGAGGAACATGTTGCCTACATACAGCCATGAGGAACGTGTAGCCTGCATAAAGCCATGAGGAACATGTGGTCTACATACAGCCATGAGGAACGTGTAGCCTACATACAGCCATGAGGAACGTGTAGCCTACATACAGCCATGAGGAACGTGTAGCCTACATACAGCCATGAGGAATGTGTAGCCTACATACAGCCATGAGGAACATGTAGCCTACATACAGCCATGAGGTACGTGTAGCCTACATACAGCCATGAGGAACGTGTAGCCTACATACAGCCATGAGGAACGTGTAGCCTACATACAGCCATGAGGAACGTGTAGCCTACATACAGCCATGAGGAACGTGTAGCCTACATACAGCCATGAGGAACGTGTAGCCTACATACAGCCATGAGGAACGTGTAGCCTACATACAGGTCTTGGAGCTACCTTCTGCTCTAGATAAGATGACTCCACTAAAAAATAGTAAGATCTGTGGTCAGCCAGTGACTGAGAGATTTCCTCATATCAGTTATGTGATTAGAAATATTAATGACTTCTCTTCTAATGACATTTTTAGACATATTTAACTTCAGACTCAACTCTAATTGGAGCAATTTGAGAATCTGTGCATGGATGAATGGGAAGTAATCCAAATGTTTTGATATTGAGGGATAATCCTGATGCCTTAGGGAATAAATAAACTGGGTTAAGGGCTTTCTTTACCGTAGAATCATTTCCTAAGAAAATGGATGTGTCATCTGCGAATTGACTAATTTTGAATTCCTTGTCAAAATAGTAATACCTTAAATTTCAGGATTGTTATTAATAAGCATTGGGTGGTCAAATAAGTAATTTTGGAGACAGAGAAATTGGGCACCCTTGATGAATACCACGTTGTACCTTGACTCCAGGGGTCATTCCAGGGTTCAGAGATACAGAACTATATATGTCAGTGTAAAACATCTCGATTACATTGCAAACATGTTCTCCAAAACCCAGAAAGGGTGGCGCTTCTAGTAAAAAAGAGTGCTCGATGGCATCAAATGCCTCATGAACTATCTGTATCAATTAAGTCTCGATAACCAAGCATATCAAGTAAGAGCCGAGCACGGTTGTGTATACTTCTACCTTTCATAAAGGCTGACTGGCATCCATCGACTATCGGTGTTGATCCCTCGTTTAATGGATTAGCATGAACATGTGCCGGCAGGTTGTAGTCGTCACCTAATCAGGTTATCCGTCCCCAGTGAAAGTTTATCTTTGTTGGGTTTTGGGATTAGGGCGATAATACCTTGCGTCATAGTGGGAGAAAGTGTTTTTGCTGAAACACTTTCTAAAGAGGCATTATAGAGCAGTTCTCTCATATCCCTCCAAAAAGAAAAGTGTAGACCTCCACGGTTAGACCGTCACGTCCGCAGAATTGCTCCGTCCAACTCTTCAATCTTAAGCTTATCCTCCGTATGTTGTTTAAATTCATCGTCCATCATTTTATTAAAGTCTCTATTTTTTCCAAAAGCAACAGACAGTTTTCCTTGGAACAGTTGGATTTGTACAGGTCATTACAGAAAGCTCTTATTCCCTCATGTGCTTGGTCTTGGTTTTCAGTAGTAGTGTGGTGGACACTAGGGGCCAGGCCTCCACCCAGCAGGGCTGTGAGCTGGGGGCAGGGTTTACGTTCCCGGGCTGTCCGCCACAGTAACACCATTTATAAGCAACGTTTGAATGTTCTTTTTGGTTTGTCTTTGTTTTTCCAGACTAAAGAAAAAAGACGACCCCCCCCTTCTTCAATCCATCGAGCTCTTGAATGAATAAATGCCCCCTTTGCTTTTTCCAAAAGGTTGAAGGTTGTTTAGTTTAGCTTGTTCCTGCAGCGATAACTCAGTTTTATAACGTAATCTGTTAATATCACTTATCACGTCTCACTGTCTCTGCTTCTGAAGTTTGGAAGAGCATTTCCTTATTCTAATCACAATCTGTCTTGCCCTCTGGTCAGCCAGGGGTGCCTGTTGGGGGGGGGGGATAGTGAGATCCCCACGCGCTACGTCCCCCTGGTGAAACTCCTCACTGTCAGGTGAAAAGAAGCGGCTGGTGACTCCACATGTATGGGAGGAGACATGTGGTAGTCTGCAGCCCTCCCCGAATCAGCAGAGGGGGTGGAGCAGAGACGGGGACGGCTCAGAAGAGTGGGGTAATTGGCCAAGTACAATCGAGGAGAAAAGGGGGGGGGGACTCGTCATAGATTTTAAGAAAGCAAGTCATGTCTCAATTAAAAATCTTTCATTCTGATCTTGACTCTCAAACTAAATGTTGTTCATCTTTTCGTACAAAACGTTTTACACTGTGGATTATAGAGAGTTGATAGAATTCAAAGTGAACTGACTCCATTCCTGGATAATGCTTAAGTAACACATAAATGACTGTGTTTTGGTGTCTATTATGTGAGGTGTTAGTGTCTGTTGGTTTTAAGTTGCAACTGGTAGGCCTAATCAGTTTAATGGTGTCTTTATGCGTTTTTGTGTAGGTAGAAGTCGGTCATCTCAGGGGATGAGGGGCAGTGCACCTTTAGAGCCTGGCCAGGTTGGACCATCGTCTGCCACATCTGCAGAAGAAGAAGCCACACCAATGCTCAAATGTGTAATGCTGGATGGGAAATACATTCAAATAGTGGAGCAGATCCCAAACAGAAAGATGGAGGCTGGGTGTCAGCTATGCGCAACAAAAAGGTCATAAAAGGTCATGATATGTGGCTCTCTCGCAGGGACATCACATTTTAAAACCCACTTGAAACGAAGGCACCTGACAAAATAAAGGAATTTGAAGACCACAGAAAAGGAATTTGCCAGTGGGAAAAGCAAAAAAACCAGGACCTCATACAAACAAACTACTCTCTTTGAACGTGGTCCAGTGACACAACATAAAATCGACTCTCTTGTCACGTCCTTGGTCACTAAAGGCGTGTACACGTTGGCCACTGTTGAGCATAAAGAATTCATAGACTTGGTACAGGGACTCTGCGAAGGTGCTAAAGTTATGTCCAGGAGGACACTTGGGAGAAGAATCGATGAAGACTTAAATAATAAAACAACAAATCTGAAGGAGAGACTGAAGTGCATACAACATGTTTGTACCACTGCAGACGTCTGGTCAACTGAAAAAACAAGTTATATACTAGGAGTCCCTGTACATCGAATATAAACAGACACGCCACAACGTGGATCAGCTGCTCTTGCTTGCGGACATTTTCCCAGTCAACGTGCTGTGGATGTTCGTGAAGAGCTGTCTCTGGAAACGTCCGGCAGACAGGTGTCAGGGTCACCAGTGTGGAAGTTGGGAGAAAACAGAGACGAACAACTTCTCTCTTTTACCACCGCCTCGCGTTTGTCGTTTATTTCCTTATATACACCACCCCGCCCAACCACATGGTGCTGCATCAGCATGGCCACACCCCGAGCCCTTAACATGACCACATCAACTTCATACAAACAAGCTATGGTGAATTATGTCCGTAAGTCCACTACAATACAGTTACCTTGCAGAACTGCTGGAGGAAATCCATGCATTGACATTGTATTCTTATAATGAATGTGTTCTCTGCATTCAACCCATCCTATTGTATAGGATCAGTGGGCAGCTGCAGAGCCGGGGAACCAACGCCGGCTCTTCTTTCCATTGCCTTGCTCAGGGGCATAGACCGCAGTATTAACCCTAACATGCATGTCATTTTTAACTGACAATGCATCATACTTTTCAAAAGCATTTTAAGAGTTCAATGTCACGGTTGTTTCAGAGGAACAGGATGAGACAGATGAGCAGGAACAAGATCTTTCGTTTGTAATAATAGATCCAGAGGGAGAAGAAGTGTCAGAGTGTGCTATGATTCCACCACCTCACATCAGGTGTTCCATTCACACACTGAGTTTGGTTTCAACCACTGATGCCAAAACGGCAATTAAAGACAATTCAACTCTCCTGGCTGAATCATTCATCCATCGCAAAGTGTTGAGCCCTATGGAATGCTTCTGGCAGACCAAAATATGTGGAAATACTGAATGACTTGACCAGCCAGCAACTGAAGACACTCTGCATTTGTAGGTGGAATTCTCTTTATGACTCTTAAGAGTCAGCTGGCATTTCTTCGGATGAAGCTTCCTGAGATCATGCCTGCCTTGCAACTCCCACCATTCAAAGAGGTAGAGCTTGATTTCCTTGAGGAATACTGCAGAGTCCTCAAGACCAATACCATTGCAATTGACCGCCTTCAAGGTCAGACCTCATGCTACTATGGTGAGCTCATACCTACCCTCTTTGCTGTTCAGGCTAAACTACATGACCTGCCACCATAGCTGGCTTTGAGACTGATGGCAATAAAGCCATCCTGGCTACAGCAACCCACCTGTTTTTCAAGATAAGGTAGTTGCCTTCCAAACTAGCTGCAGAAAAGAGGATACGTCACCTGTTCCTGCACTCAGCTGAAGAGCTTGGCCTGGCGTAGAAAATGAGACTGCCTCGTCAAACACCACTGAAGAGAATGAAGACGACTTCTTCATCTTCTCTGAGCAGCGTATGGGTAAACTACTCTCACTTCAGTGTCTTAAGGTTAAACTGCAATTTCATGAACTAATCATCATCTCATCTCATCATCAATCACTTCTCCGGGGTCGGTTCGCAGTTGCAGCAAGCTAAGTAGGGCTCTCCAGACCTCCCTCTCCCCAGCAACGCCCTCCAGCTCCTCCTGGGGAATCCCAAGTTGATCCCAGGCCAGATTGGACATGTAGTCCCTCCAGCAAGTTCTGGGTCTACCCGGGGGTCTCCTCCCAGTTGGACGTGCCCAGCAAACCTCCAAAGGAAGGCACCCAGGAGGCATCCTAATCAGATGCCCGAAACACGTCAACTGGCTCCTTTTCGATGTGAAGGAGAAGCAGCTGTACTCCGAGCTCCCTCCGGATGTCCGAGCTCCTCACCCTATCTCTAAGGCTGAGCCCAGACACCCTACGGAGGAAACTAATTTCAGCTGCTTGTATCTCACCCTTTCGGTCACTACCCAAAGCTCATGACCATAGGTGAGGGTTGGAAGGAAGACTGACTGGTAAATTGAGAGCTTTGTCTTCCGGCTCAGCTCCCTCTACACCACAACGGTCCGGTACAACGTCCACATTACTGCTGATGCTGCACCAATCCACCTGTCAATCTCCCGCTCCATCCTACCCTCACTTGTGAACAAGACCCAAAGATACTTGAACTCCTCTACTTGAAGCAATAACTCATCCCCAACCTGGAGGGAGCAATCCCCCATTTTCCAGTAGAGAACCATGGCCTCAGACCTGGAGGTGCTGACTCTCATCTAAGCCATTTCACTCTCAGCTGTAAACCTCCCCAGTGTGCACGCTGCAGGTCGCGTTCTGATGAAGCCAACAAAACCACATCATCTGCGAAGAGCAGAGATGCAATTCCGAGGTTCCCAAAACAGACACACTCCTCACCTTGGCTGCACCTTGAGATCCTATCCATTAATATCACAAACAGAATCGGAGACAAGGAACAACCTTGGCGGAGTCCGACACTCACCAAAAACGTGTTTGACTTTGTGCCGAGAATGCGGACACAGCTCTCACTTTGGGTAAACATAAACTGGGTGGCTTGGGTGTCCTGGTGATCCTGGGAGCTGTGTTGTTGGGGGCAATAACTCCTGGGTAGGGTCTCCCAAGGTGAATTGGTCCCAGGGGGAGGCCAAACTAAGAGCAATTCCCAAGAAACCCAATGAAAGTACACCAGCAGAGCTACAGCACCTCGCCCGGAAAAGGGAAACC
>JAJHIY020000471.1:150000-155000 GCA_022114975.2 Lampris megalopsis
TGGGGTGGGTTGTACCAGGGTATCACTGTGGGGTTGGTTGTACCAGGGTATCGCTGTGGGGTGGGTTGTACCACGGTATCACTGTAGGGTGGGTCGTACCAGGGTATCACTGTGGGGTGGGTCGTACCAGGGTATCACTGTGGGGTGGGTTGTACCAGGGTATCACTGTAGGGTGGGTCGTACCAGGGTATCACTGTGGGGTGGGTTGTACCAGGGTATCACTGTAGGGTGGGTTGTACCAGGGTATCACTGTGGGGTGGGTTGTACCACGGTATCACTGTAGGGTGGGTCGTACCAGGGTATCACTGTGGGGTGGGTCGTAGCAGGGTATCACTGTGGGGTGGGTTGTACCAGGGTATCACTGGGGGGTGGGTTGTAGCAGGGTATCACTGTGGGGTGGGTTGTACCACGGTATCACTGTGGGGTGGGTTGTACCAGGGTATCACTGTGGGGTGGGTTGTACCAGGGTATCACTGTGGGGTGGGTTGTACCAGGGTATCACTGTGGGGTGGGTCGTAGCAGGGTATCACTGTGGGGTGGGTTGTACCAGGGTATCACTGGGGGGTGGGTTGTAGCAGGGTATCACTGTGGGGTGGGTTGTACCACGGTATCACTGTGGGGTGGGTTGTACCAGGGTATCACTGTGGGGTGGGTTGTACCAGGGTATCACTGTGGGGTGGGTTGTACCAGGGTATCACTGTGGGGTGGGTTGTACCAGGGTATCACTGTAGGGTGGGTTGTACCAGGGTATCACTGGGGGGGTGGGTTGTACCAGGGTATCACTGGGGGGTGGGTTGTACCAGGGTATCACTGGGGGGTGGGTTGTACCAAGGTATCACTGGGGGGTGGGTCGTACCAGGGTATCACTGTGGGGTGGGTTGTACCAGGGTATCACTGTAGGGTGGGTTGTACCAGGGTATCACTGTGGGGTGGGTTGTACCAGGGTATCACTGTAGGGTGGGTTGTACCAGGGTATCACTGTGGGGGGGGGTTGTACCAGGGTATCACTGTGGGGTGGGTTGTAGCAGGGTATCACTGTGGGGTGGGTTGTACCACGGTATCACTGTGGGGTGGGTTGTACCAGGGTATCACTGTAGGGTGGGTTGTACCAGGGTATCACTGTAGGGTGGGTTGTACCAGGGTATCACTGGGGGGTGGGTTGTAGCAGGGTATCACTGTGGGGTGGGTTGTACCAGGGTATCACTGGGGGGTGGGGGGTAGCAGGGTACCACTGGGGGGTGGGTTGTACCAGGGTATCACTGGGGGGTGGGTTGTACCAGGGTATCACTGGGGGGTGGGTTGTACCAGGGTATCACTGTGGGGTGGGTTGTACCAGGGTATCACTGTGGGGTGGGTTGTACCAGGGTATCACTGTGGGGTGGGTTGTACCAGGGTATCACTGTGGGGTGGGTTGTACCAGGGTATCACTGTGGGGTGGGTTGTAGCAGGTGATGTTTCGTCTTGTGCTGTGTTTGTTGGTTTGTGGGCAGTCAGTGTGTAATGGCGGGTTGTACTTGAGCCGCTCCTTTGTAATGCGTCTTGGTGTGGGGCTGCAGCTTCATGGAAGTTGGACTCACTAGAGGATCATGTTGAGAGTCTTCTGTTGATCCCTCCTGGGATGCTCTTCAACATGGAGGGTGGGTGGTTGCTTTCTCCACGGACGCTCTGCAGGGGGTTGTGGGGCTTCGTGTACGGCTTGTATGTGCCCTTCCTAAGGTCCACTGAGATGTGCACGAAGTCCTTCTGTTTTTTGTTTGCTTCATATATATACTATATATATATATATATATATGTGTGTGTGTGTGTGTGTGTGTGTGTTATACACACACACACATAGACACATAGACACATAGACACACAGACACATAGACACACACCTGATCTCTCTCTGTGTTCATGTCTTTTCCGTCGTTCCCTCTCTCCCTCTGTTTGTTTCTCTTCCTCACGCTCTGTCTTGGTTTCGGAACACAGCTTGGATCTCACCAGAGTGCTATTCAACCAAATGGACCAATCAGAGTGTCTCGTTAGTCTCTGACCTCTGGAGGACCACGGCTGTTTGGTGGACGGCCCTGCTTGGGCCCGCGAGCCGCAGCTTAGACACACCAGGTCGCTCCCCCTCCCCGTCTCTTATTAGTGACCTCTGAGTCTGTAAGCATGCTGAGCATGCTATAAACACACACACACACACACACACACACTCACACACAATACGCAAAAATACACACACACACACACTCTCACACACACACACACACAATACACAAAAATACACACACACACACACACTCTTACACCAACACATACACACACATATACATACATACATACACAAATCTCTCTCTCTCTCTCTCTCTGACACCCTCTCCCTCCATGTTGCTCTCTCTCCTCCATTGACTCTAATGTCATACATCAGACATAATGCCCTTGTCAGGCAATCGATAGAGGAAGAGAGAAACAGAGTAGGAGAGACATGAGAAGAGAGAGAGAGAGACAGGGACAGAGGGAGAGAGAGAGGGGGGGGGACAGAGGGAGAGAGAGAGACAGAGAGAGGGGGGGGACAGAGGGAGAGAGAGAGACAGAGAGAGGGGGGGGACAGAGGGAGAGAGAGAGGGGGGGGGGACAGAGGGAGAGACAGAGAGCGAGAGGGGGGGGACAGAGGGAGAGAGAGAGAGAGAGAGAGGAGGACAGAGGGAGAGCGAGAGGGAGAGACAGAGAGAGAGAGAGAGAGAGACAGAGAGCGAGAGAGACAGAGAGAGAGAGGGGGGGGGGGACAGAGGGAGACAGAGAGAGGGAGAGAGCAGCTGGTTTGCAGCGAGGAAATGAGAAAAACCAAGGCGGTGGAGAGAAATACTGGAAGAGAGACATAAAGTAGGAAAAAAGGAGAGAATCAGAGAGAAAGATAACACCGAACTCAGAGTGTGATTAATGTGGAGGATGGAGAGAGAGAGAGACAGAGAGACAGAGAGACAGAGAGACAGAGAACGAGAGAGAGCGAGAGAGAGAGAGAGAGAGAGAGAGAGAGAGAGAGAGACCGAGAGACAGAGAGACAGAGAACGAGAGAGAGCGAGAGAGAGAGAGAGAGAGAGAGAGACCGAAAGACAGAGAACGAGAGAGAGCGAGAGAGAGAGAGAGAGAGAGAGAGACAGAGAGACAGAGAACGAGAGAGAGAGAGAGAGAGAGAGAGAGAGAGAGAGAGGACGGTGAAAAGCAGCCTCGAGCGACCAGCAGAGTCACATGACCTCACTGCTCGCAGTTGGCTGGGCGACAGGCGGAAACAGAGAGGGGCGGGGCTGTCTCTAAAACACCCACAGACCGACAGACAGATGGAGGGACGGACAGACACACAAACATATAGACAGACAGACAGACAGGCAGGCAGACAGACAGATGGACGGACAGACAGACAGACAGATGGAGGGACGGACAGACACACAAACATATAGACAGACAGACAGACAGACAGATGGACAGACAGACAGACAGACAGACAGACAGACAGACGGACAGATGGACAGACAGACAGACAGACAGACTGGACAGGCAGACAGACAGACTGGACAGGCAGACAGACAGACAGACAGACTGGACAGGCAGACAGACAGATGGACGGACAGACAGACAGACAGACAAACAGACTGGACAGGCAGACAGACAGACAGACAGACTGGACAGGCAGACAGACAGATGGACGGACAGACAGACAAACAGACTGGACAGGCAGACAGACAGATGGACGGACAGACAAACAGACTGGACAGGCAGACAGATGGACGGACAGACAGAGAGAGACGGACAGACACAGTCAGACAGATACAGATGGACAGACAGACAGGCAGACATAGACGGGCAGACAGACAGATGGACGGACACACACACACACACACACACACACACACACAGACACAGGTGGACAGACAGACAGACAGACGGACGGACGGACACAGATGGACAGACAGACAGACAAAGACAGGGATGCACAGAGACAGGCAGGGTTTGGTCATGAGCTTGTTCTCATCCAAGAGGACTAAATAAATAATAGCACTTCCTGTTTCCTCCGCAAGGTTTCTGCAGACAGAAAAGAGTTTTAGTCGCTGCTGATCCCAACAGAAGACGTCTTTTACACACCACAGCACAGCCTTCGAGAAAATGATGAAAACAAGAAGCTTCTACTCCTCTACAATCAACTGCACAGGTAGGCAGCAGTTCAGAGGTCAGGGGTCACTGCCAAAGACACCCCAACAACAGACAGAACAAACACTCCCAAGTGAGAGATGAGAGGAAAGGACCAGTGAAAGACAAAAGTGAGAAAATGTAAAGACGCTCTTTTACTGATCAGAACGGACACACGGCCAGTCTTCCTCACTCTGCACGGTGTCAAGTCTTCCTCAGTCTGCACGGTGTCAAGTCTTCCTCACTCTGCACGGTGTCAAGTCTTCCTCAGTCTGCACGGTGTCAAGTCTTCCTCAGTCTGCACGGTGTCAAGTCTTCCTCAGTCTGCACGGTGTCAAGTCTTCCTCAGTCTGCACGGTGTCAAGTCTTCCTCAGTCTGCACGGTGTCAAGTCTTCCTCACTCTGCACGGTGTCAAGTCTTCCTCACTCTGCACGGTGTCAAGTCTTCCTCAGTCTGCACGGTGTCAAGTCTTCCTCAGTCTGCACGGTGTCAAGTCTTCCTCACTCTGCACGGTGTCAAGTCTTCCTCAGTCTGCACGGTGTCAAGTCTTCCTCAGTCTGCGCGGTGTGAAGTCTTCCTCAGTCTGTATGGTGTGAAGTCTTCCTCAGTGTGCGCGGTGTGAAGTCTTCCTCAGTCTGCGCGGTGTGAAGTCTTCCTCAGTCTGTATGGTGTGAAGTCTTCCTCACTCTGCGCGGTGTGAAGTCTTCCTCACTCTGCGCGGTGTGAAGTCTTCCTCACTCTGCGCGGTGTGAAGTCTTCCTCAGTCTGCGCGGTGTGAAGTCTTCCTCACTCTGCGTGGTGTGAAGTCTTCCTCAGTCTGTATGGTGTG
>JAJHIY020000471.1:157500-202500 GCA_022114975.2 Lampris megalopsis
CATAGCTTATAAACCACTGCAACACGGTTGCAGAAGGAAATAAAGTAGGAGGAAAAAAGGGAATAAAGTAGGAGGAAAAAAGGGAATAAAGTATGAGGGGAAAAGGGAATATAGTAGAAGGAAAAGGGGAATAAAATTAAGAGGAAAAAGGGGAATAAAGTAGGAAGAAAGGGAATAAAGTAGGAGGGAAAAAGGAATAAAAGTAGGAGGAAAAGGGGAATAAAGTAGGAGGAAAAAAGGGAAAATCCTGCTTGTTTCCCTGTAGGTGTGCGTGCGGAGGAATGTTCTGTTTTCCTCTTTTCCTTCTTTTTTTCCCTCCTCAGCCGGTTCCCGGCAAGTAACAGCGGAAGCGGAAGTTAGGGGGAGAGAGGGGGAGAGCGCGGGAATATGTGAGCCTGAGCGGAGGGCGTCCAGCAGGTTGGCAGATGACGTGTGAGGGGTGTGGCTGGTATAGCGGAAGGGGTTAACGAGTGAAAGTGTCCGTTTGAATGAAGGAGGGGAAGCAGCAGCTGCGTGAAGCGGTTTCCTGGCCTGTGGTTTCTGAAGTCATCGTTTCTCCACATCACAACACAACGTTCCTTTCCTTGTCTCAGGTCGTGTTTTTAATCAGCAATCGATTACTAATGCATGTGTCATTCAGCCTTACTGAGCACAGTGAGTTTCTCTTGGCTTCAGCCCAGGACTTCCTAACGTTTATCATCTGAAGGGGTCATCTGTGTTGTGTAACTCCGTGGTTCCGCTTGGTGCTAACCAGTGGCGGCTGGTGCTAAACGTTTTTTTTGGGGGGGGGCGCAGTTTACCCTGGCGCAGCACACCTGACAGCTGCTTTAATGTCCACACAGTCACAGAGTTATTAAGAAGGACCATGTAGCCTATAGATTTTATCAGGGTTGGTAGACGGTGGATGATTGACAGTTGAGACGAGGCGTCGTGGTGGGTGTGAACATGATTGACAGCCACGAGAATTGTCCAATCACATTAGATCAAAAACCATGAAAACAATACCAATTCACGGCCAATGAAAGTGGGAGTGTCTGGGGCAGCACAGAACTGCGCCCCCTGGAAAATCTGAAGAAACCAATCAGACAGCAGCCTCAGGTCACCTGCTCGCCACAAGTTTGAGGGCTTACATAAGGTATGGTTTGGCCGGTGCCCCTCACCCAGGAAGTATATGTATTCAGACAGGAAGTATATGTATTCAGACAGGAAGTATATGTATTCAGACGGAAACCAACCAAACACCATTTGAACCAATATTTAATGCTGCTGACAGGCGCTCACAGACTGACACTTTTATTTATAATTATTTGCGTCACACAACTACATTATATTTAACATGTTTAAGTAGATCTTCATCTCTTGATGTTTGAAGGGGGCGGCACCACAGCGCCCTGTACTGGCCAGCCTCCATTGGTATTAACACTTGTTAAGAGTTATTGGGAGTTATTCCCATTTGGGCGGCACGGTGGTCCCGTAGTTAGCCATGTTGCCTCACAGCAAGAAGGTTTTGGGTTCGAACCCCAGGCCGTCCCAGGTCCTTTCTGTGTGGCGTTTGCATGTTCTCCCCGTGTCTGCGTGGGTTTCCTCCGGGTGCTCCGGTTTCCTCCCACGTTTCAACGACATGCATGTTCAGGTTAATACCCCTGCCTGTGCCCCTGAACAAGGCAGTGGAAAGAACTGGAGTTGGTCCCCAGGTGCTGCAGCCGCCCACTGCTCCTATACAACAGGGTGCAGAGATATTTGTATTTTTTTTGTATTTTTATTTTGGAATACTGTTAATCCCTGTGGGGGAATTCCTCTCTGCATTTAACCCACCCTAGCTGTGTAGCTAGGAGCAGTGGGCAGCCGCCGTGCCCGGGGACCACCTCCAGTTGGTCTTGCCGTGCCTCGGTCAGGGGCACAGACAGGAGTATCAACCCTAACATGCATGTCTTTTTGATGGCGGGGGGGGAAACCGGAGCACCCGGAGAAATCCCACCGCAGACACGGAGAGAACATGCAAACTCCACACAGAGGACGACCTGGGATGACCCTCAGGGTTGGACTATCCCGGGGTTCGCACCCAGGACCTTCTAGCTGTGAGGCGACAGCGCTAACCGCCGCCATTCACTGAACACATTCACTGTAAGAATTCAATGTCATTGTAACCTACAATGACAAATATAGAGTGGCTTTCTTCTTTCTTCACTGGGTCCAGAATGTGTGCCCGCTAAGCGTCTGTTTCTATACATCTGAATGAAAGACTTCTAGCAGGCCCGCATTCCTCCTCAGAGATGTTTTATTCCTATGAAACTGGTCTAAACTCGAGACTGGTTTCTTGAATGGCAGGGAGGTTTGTGCAGGGGTGTTCTGAAGGATATGCAGAAGTGTTTTGAAGCAGGTTCGATGACATTTGAAGAAGTCGTTGGTTGCTTGATGCTTGGGCCATAATGACATAAAAAGAGAAGTGATGGTCAGCTCTGAGGAGGAATATAGAGTCACAAACTTAGTCAGTTATTCACAAAACTTCACAGTAAAAAGACACACAACCCCCCACCCTAAAAAAACCCCAACTAAACAAACTAAGAAAAACTATGAAAAAAAACTAAAGACCCAGCTGTTTCGCGAACACCTCTGCACTTGATGGACTGGTGATTAAAAAAAAAGAAAAGGAAAAGACAGGAAAAAAAACTTATATGCACTCGATGCATTGCCTCTGTGCACTGCCTGTTGGCACCGACGTCCTATACAGGAATCAGGAGCATTTATTAGTCGTTTCATTCCATGCACCTGCGCACATGAAATGAAACGAAATATGGTTTCCCCAGCCCACAGCAGTGCAACACAAAGACAAAAACACATCCAAACTATAAGAACACACATATCCAAACTACACACACACACACACACACACACACACACACATATAATCCACTGTCCAAGACAGCGAACGCCAGGATGATTGTCGGAACTGCCGGTCTGCATGGGGTGGCAGTTAGCTTAGGCAGGGCCGTGCTCCCTGGGCCCACGGGAGACAGCAGACCAAACTCTCCCAGCCGATCCAGGGCCAGCTCTCCCAGCCATCAAACAAAAACACAAACTTAGACGCAGACGAGGACAAAGACACTGCATGGACGGTACTGGGTGAGGCCGCCGCAAACGTAAGTTCGCGCAGCTTTATGGCACGTACTCATGTTGTTCTCTCCTGCCTAGATCCTTGCTTGTGTTGTATCAGTTCTCAGATGTGTTGCTTTGGATAAAAGCAACACATCTGAGAACTGACGTAAAAGCACCCAAAATGTTACGCCGCTGAAAAGGGGGTGGAATAGTCACTAAAGTGATAAGACGGCTGTTTCCTTGATGAGTATTTTATTGGAATAGGGAAATTACCTCGAATTCCCCTTGGTAGTGGGTGGAGACAGAAGCAATCGATCTCAGACTACCAGATCAAGACCACTCTGTAGATCACAGTACAGTTCAACGCCATTACCGCTCAAATTGCACAACAAATAACAATGCAAGCAATGAACATCAACCTACTGTATTGCTGATTTGCAACAGATTGTAAATGCACCATTCATCCTTCCAACCTCGACATTAAACCAAACATTTTCTCTCTCTTTTTTTTTAGTCTTTTATAAACTCTACACTGGAGATCCTCTTCTGTAAGCTGGTGCTTGAAGAAAGGCCAAGGTTCACAGTTCAGATATAATTAACAGTCAATAAGCAGACCATAAGCAGTCCGTGCACATACTTTTGATCAACAGTCCAACAGTTTCACTGATCAGTACAAGCAGTCTGCAAATTGTCCATTATCCCGGGCTGTGAAAACAGTCTATAAGTTGTTCATGGCAAAAGTCAAACATGTCACCTCCGTAGGCTCATGGCTGTAAGGGTGGTAGCCATGGAACTAGTCCTGGTGCAGGGTAGACAGGTAACAGCTGCGGTGGTGGCTGGATGCTGTAGCAAGAAGGGATACCCAGCTGATCGTAGGTCATACGTCTAGGTATTGTGTTGTGTTGGTCTGTGTATTGTGTTGCAGAGATATCTACTGATGTTAGCATGCTACTCAGCTAGTCCCAATCCAGTCCTGTCTCATAATACCACTTTGTAGTACCACATGGTGTATCAAAGAACTAACTCAGTATGGCGATGCCAGTGACTTTCAGGGAAAGGCTGAATGACAACAGTGAATAATGTAGTGACAACTGGAGAGACAGTGGACAGTTCGGAGAGCCAGGGCAGGGAGGGTTAGAACCTCAAGCTGCAGCTCTCTAGATGGAGCACCCACAAATATGCTACAAAGAGCCTTTCAGAGAAATACCCCCAGGGGTGCCCAAGGGGGGGGGCACCCTAAATGTACAGATATATTGGTAATGATCCAAGCTCTTATATCCCCACCTGAACCCAGTACCCTGTTCAACATCAACAAACCCACACTGAAAGAGATCAAGGAGATCATCAAGTTGGCGAGAACATCTTCAGCCCCAGGCCCGAGTGGAGGGCCGTACAAGGTCTTCAAAAGGTGCCCCAGGCTTCTGGAACGCCTTTGGAAGATCTACAGGGTGATCTGGAGGAGGGGAAAGGTGCCGCAGCAGTGGAGATATGCAGAAGGCCTGTGGATTCCTAAGGAGGAGAATGCAAGCAACATCAAGTAATTTAGGACGTTCTCGCTCCACAGTGTGGAAGGTAAGCTCTTCTTCAAGATTGTTGCCAATCACATCATGGGACTTCTCCTGAAGAACTCCTACATAGACACCCCAGTGCAGAAGGGAGGAGTCCCTTGTGTTCCAGGATGTATAGAGCACACAGGTGTGGTAACTCAACTGATCAGAGAGGCATGACAAAGCAGGGGAGACCTGGCAGTGTTGTGGCTGGACCTTGCTAATGCCTACGGATCAATCCTACACAAGTTGGTAGAATTGGCCCTGATCCGACACCAAGTCCCAGAGAAGATCCAAAACCTCATCCTGGACTATTGCAACAACTTTAGCCTCAGGGTGTCCTCTGGAACCTCAGCGTCAGCTTTGCATCGGCTAGAAAAGGGTATCATCACTGGCTGAACAATTTCTGTGTCCCCGTTTGCGCTGGCCATGAATATGCTTGTGAAGACCGGGGAAGTGGAGTTCAGAGGTCCCCGGTCCAAATCTGGCACACGACAACCCCCGATCAGAGCGTTCGTGGATGACCTAAAGGTAACAACTACATCAGTGCCCGGATGCAGGTGGCTCCTTCGAGAACTGGAACAGCTCATTACATGGGCAAGAATTAACTTCAAGCCCACAAAATCCAGGTCTCTGGTCCTCAGGAAAGGAACAGTAACCGACCAGTTCAGCTTCTCTTTGAGAGGTACCCAAATACCATCTGTGACTGAAAAGCCAGTCAAGAGCCTGCGTAAGATCTCACCAGCAATATGAAGGATACAATGGCACGCCAGGCAACCAGTGATGACCTCAACACTTGGCTCTCCACAGTGGACAAGTCAGGGCTTCCTGGAAAATTCAAGGCCTGGATATATCAACATCCTTCTTCAACTCCTTTGGCCACTGCTAATCTGCAAAGTCCCAGTCACCATTGTGGAGGGCTTTGAAAGGAAAACCAGCCAGTTCCTGCGCAGGTGGCTGGGCCTACCGCAGAGTCTAAGCAGCATTGCTCTTTATGGACTTAACACCAAGCTACAGCTTCCTCTCAGCAGTCTGGAGAGGAGTTTAAGGTTACCAGAGCCAGAGAAGTCCTGCTCTACCGAGATTCCACTGACACCAAGGTCTCCTCTGTGGGTATCGAGGTCAGAACAGGAAGGAAGTGACACGTGCAGGAAGCAGTTGAGCGAGCTGAGTCAAGGTTGCGGCACAGCATCTTGATGGGCACTGTGGCAACTGGTCGGGCTGGACTCGGGAGCAACTCAAGACCTTGCTACGGTAAAGCCCGAGGAAAGGAGAGGCAAAAGTTGATCCAGGAGGAGGTATGCACAGAGGAGGAGAAAGCTCGCTACAGCAGAATGGTGGGTATGTGCAAGCAGGGGGCCTGGACCGAGATGGAGCATACAACCGGCTGAAAGATCACCTGGGCAGACTCTGGAAGGTAGAATCACACCGATTCAAGTTTTTGGTCCAGTCAGTGTATGATGTCCCCCTGAGCCCTTCCAACCTGTTCTGCTGGAGCCGGGTGGACTCACCTGCTCGCCAACTCTGCCAAAAAAGGGGATCCTTGGAGCACATCCTGAGCTGCTGTCCAAAGGCCTTGGGGGAGGATTGTATCATTGGCACCATGATGAAGTTCTGCAGGCAGTAGCAGACACCATCTGCACTGGGATCAGCTACAGCAAGCAGCAACAAAAAACAAAATGCACCATCGCCTTTGTTTGAGCAGGGGAGAAGCCCCAGCCCCAGCCCCAGCCAAAGGCCCAAGGTGAGCTGCTTACAACAGCAAGGGACTGACAGTTCCCGGTCGACCTAAGGGAGACAACTGAAGTTCCCGGCCATCATCACAGCTACCTCACACAGGCCAGACATGGGGCTGATGTCTGTGGCAACCAAGCAAGAGGTTTTGCTCGAGCCAACTGTCCCCTGGGAAGATCAGATGGAGGAGGTACAAGAAAGAAAGAGAACCAGGTATGCCGATCTGGTTGCTGAGTATCAGAGGAATCGGTGGAAGGCCCATTGTGAGCCGATTGAAGTTGGCTGGGACTCTTGGTGATTTGTGGGCTGCAAAGAAGAGGAGCAATTAGGAACGTCTTGGAATCCGCTGAAAAGGCATCCCATTGGCTCTGTGTGAAGAGGGGTGACACGTGACATGATGCGCTACCTCGACACAAGTTGGGGCTTGATCACCACCGGCGCAGTCACTCGGGCGAGGGTGTCTGATGTTAAGACCCGAAACACCCGCCCGGGTTCATTATTGACGTTGTGTGCAAGTTGCACCATATGGTGTATCAAAGAACTGTACCTCAAGAGGCGATAGTGAGTCACTGTAGCGACCAGTCTGCTTTCAGTCAAACATGAGGATGAGGAAGTAGCACTGCTCAGAGGGTACTGGCGCACATCCTCCAAACAATTGCTCGTATCTCAAAAACTATACAACGCACAGCTTAGATTTTTGCGTCGCGAGTGTCACAAGAAGTCGGGGAACATTTTGATGTATCGTGTGTACGAACAGGGTGATAATTGAGGACATTACAGCATTGTAAAAACGGCGGAAATTTGGTAGATTTAGTGTCTCAGCTAGTGTCTCCATATATGGTCATATAATGTTAGTCTATAGCAGCGGTGGCTAACCATGTGCCACGGAGAGCCATGTGTATGCAGGTTTTCATTCCAACCCGACTACACACCAGGCGATTTCACTGATACATTCTCCCTCTTTGGTTGAAGGGTTGCTAATCAGTGAAATCCCCTGGTGTGGAGTCCAGCTGGAATGAAAACCTGCATACACATGGCTCTCCATGGCACATGGTTAGCCAGCCCTGGTCTATAGGACACGCACCCTCTGAACAAATGCTCATATCTCAAAGACAATTAACTGTGGGTCCGATATTTTTTCTTTGTGTGCGTGAATTTGTGAATAAAAGAACCATAAGAAATGTCTCAGCAGGTCCGCGGTGGTGTAGCGGTCTAAGCATCGGCTTTGTGTCGATGCATTTGCCCACTGGGGAGTGGGGTTCGCGCCCCGGTCTCGTCAGATCCGACCATGGCCGGACTCGATGAAGCAGCGATAATTGGCAGCGCTGTCTTCGGGAGGGGGCGGAGTCGGCTTGTGTTCGTCACATGAATGCGTCTCTGGGTGTGTATGGGGAAAGCAGTGGTTCGGCCTGGATTCACCTTGTCACGGAAGTGGGGAGGCGACTCCTTCCAGACTGCCGGCCGGAGAGATGCAGTTGGCGAACGCATGATGCAGTACGAGGGTGGGTGTTTGAACTAAAACAGGGATCGATTGGCCAACAAATTGGGAGAAAAAGGGAAAAATCAGAAATTTAAAAAAAAAATGTCTCATCAAGCGAATATCATAACGTCCATTTGACCTTTGGTTTTTAATGCAGAAATAACATAACCCATTTTACAGCGTGGGAAAACTGAAAAGTTTAACAATATTTTGTTTCCAGTTGCATTTGGACAAGTAATACAGTGCGACAAGCTCATAGTGTCACCCGGCGAGACAGAAATCCAATGACATCACTTGGTGCTGGAGTTGTTGAATGAATGTCAGTGTGAGGTGTGTATGACTGAACACCTCACCTAAATACCCACTACATGCTAACTTTACCATAATGGGCTGATAATTGTCTTTTTCCACAGAGTTCGTTGCATTTTTATTTATTTTTTTTGCAATATTTTAATTGTCTTGAATCTCTCTGATGAAACTTTGATTATTCTGCTTGCTTAATGCGTATTGCATTCTCTCTCTGATATCCTGCGAAATATTTTATTTTCCTGCGTCATGTAGCATAAAAATGGCCGGGTTACACTTTGGCCCACAATTTATAATAAACATAGTTTCCATGGTAGGATCGAAAGGACTGGCCCACAAAAAATAGAAAGTTATTTTGGAACAGCATGTGAACGGCTGCGTCGATCCACAATCCAGATCCGCTTCCCGTGCTTATTAGAGACCAATGCAACGCCTTTTGAATTGACGGACGGCCGCGGTAGCCAATCGCAGCGCGTCGTCCGTCGAGACCGTGTTTATTCCACTTTTTCCGCCAATCGGAGCCGTCCGCCTCCGCCGAGTGCGTCAGCAGAGTAGAATGTGAATGTGGGTTGCTGCCTCCGTCCCACAGTTCGCTCCCATCCCCCATCTCCGACAACACATGTCGGCTTGTTCGGCCGCTTTGTCCTCCCGCACGCTCGGCTTGTAGAAAGCGTGTGTGCGGAACGTCGGTCAGAACGTCACCTGTCTGCCCCTGTGTGGCGGCTGAAGGCGCGTGAATTCACGAGCACAGTATTATCACTGCGTCGTCGCACGTGTGTCACGGCATGTTTACCGCACCGCTTCCCGCCACGGAACAATAGAAACGGGACGAGGCCAGGCGCCCGGCCCGGCCCGGCCCCGGCCCGGACCCGGCCCGTCCGCATCGTTCCGTGCCCGGCGCACTGTGTGTGTGTGTGTGTGTGTGTCTGCTGTATCAAACCGACGCGTGTGCGTGTGCGCGCGTGCTTGTGGATCGACCTTGGCGCGCCGATATATCGGTTTAACGTCTCGTGAAAAAAAGAAAAAACGCGGAGTGTCAAGTGCGCACATCCCGGATCGGCGCGAGGCGCGCTCGAGAGGGACTTTCAAACACGGGGAGGGGCCTGGCCGCGCTCGTCCACATCCGCCCTCATTATTCGGCCTTTTATGTGTCTGGGAGCAGGTATGTCAACACGCCGCCACATACTAGCGCGCCCTCCGAGCCGCCATTTGCTTGTTCCCATGACGTCTGGCGTCTTTTCCGCCGACACATTGGCCGTCTATTCCCCGGCGGCGGCAAGCGGCGGCGGCGGGGGGCGGGACGCGCCGTCGCCGCTTGCCGCTCGAATTTGTCGAGAGCGCCATCAATCAATCAAAACCGCGCCGCGGCGGCGCGGTTCCGCGCGTTTGGCACGGTTGTGCGTGATTCGGTTGTGGCGAGTGGTGGTTCGGTTGTGGCGAGTGGTGGTTCGGTTGTGGCGAGTGGTCCGGCCCGGTGCTGGGCGACGGAGGCCGTCGAAGTAATAAAGAAGGTTTCGTGTGCTTTTAATCAGGCTAGTGGAGAAAAGACGGCTTGAAGCGGGAGCGAGTGTGATGGACGGGGGGGGGAGGGGGCGGGGCGAGGGCGGGGCCTCCGGCTTTAGAAATTCTACCCATTGTTTCACTCCAACGCGCGGAGCGCACACCTCCGCGGAGCCCTCGGCCAATCGGGGCGCTCCGACCGCCTCTTCGCTCCGCCCACAAGGCTATATTAAAGCTCCAGCCGTCGGCAGCGTCGGCCACTGGCACGGTGTAATAGTGGTTAATCCGCAGCGGAGGGGAAAAGGATTTACTTTATTCCACCTTTAATTTCAACCGTCCTTTATTTTATTCAACTAAAACAATGGCAGACACAAAAGTTGAGTCCGGCTCCGATATCTCTGCCAAGGTAAGCGTTCTTCATCTTTTCCGAGCCAGCGGCTCTCCGCGAGGCTTTTACAGACGTAACCTCGATTTTTTTTTTTCAAAAGCCCCTTTTCCTCCTCGGCGCCTCGCGCTCATCCGGGACCCGCGGCTCGGGCGGCCGCCGGCGTCTCGGAGCCCGCTTGGGGCGGCGGGAATGCGCCTGTGTTCGGCTTTCCTGGCTGAAAGTAGCGAGGGGGAAGCGGTCCGCTCCGCTCCGCGATCCGGGCTGTGGGACCGCGGAGCGGAGGCGGGCTCCGCGCTACGACGCCGCTGCCTCTCATTGTCCGGAGAGGGACGGACGGTCTGCGCGGGTTCTTTGTTTATACAAGCGTGTCGGTTCAGGGACCCGACCGACCGACCGCCGGGTCCGGACCCGCACCGCCTAACGGCCCGCCTGTCCGGGCACCGGATCTCCGCTTTTGGGGCTTTACTCGCCACCGGCTGCTCTTTTTCCCTCTTATTAAATCGGTAGCGCGTTAAATTTAACAAGATTTTCCGAAGCGCGATTAAATGGGAAATCGGCTTCTCTGGTTTTACTTTGACGGAAAGGTTTCAGCCGGGGAGTCCGAAGCGGGGAAACCCCGGAGCGGGTGAAGCGGCTTGCCGGCGGGTGGCTGAGCCGCGCCGCGGCGGCGGCGGCGGAGTTGGCCCGGCTGGCGCGGAGGCTGCGGCGGCGGCGGCGGCTCGTTTGAATGGGCAGGTAGCGCTCGACGCCGAGCGCAAATCCGACGCAAGCGTCAACTTTCGGACGGCCGATCGGGACCTTGGACCGCCACTTTTCGCTTGTTTTGAGTGGGAAAACGGGCCTCGGGTTCGTTCGACGACTTGAACCGCGATGCCCGGGCAGTCGGGTTTCGTGGCGCCGGAATGCATCGCGCCGCGTCGGGGAGCCGAGGGGCTCCGCTCGCCCCGCTCACGGGGGGAGAAGAACCGGCCGACACGTCCCGTAAAGGGCCGTGGGTTTAGCGTGTGCGGGACGCGGTCCGGCCGTGTGTCGGGCTAAAGTTTTCCGCGGCCGGTCCGGGTTGAGGTGTACCGTGGCGGCGGCGGTGGGTTTTCCGACGCCGACCCCTTCGCTTTGTAATTTGCGGAACTCCGTTGTTCTTTTCTGGGGGAGTTGGCGGGGCTCTCCGGGGGTTCGGCAGGTTGGACCTTCAGGTCCACGTTAATAATGAGTGCGCACGCTTGTCTGGGCCCTATTTATAGTTGTGGAACATTTTACGCGCAAGCGCCTTTTTTTACGCACGGTCGATGTTCGGAGGCAGGACGCGTCCGACTCCCGACCGGAGGTGCGTAGCATGCTTCTGCTAAAGCCGTGTGAAGGAGGTGATGATGACGACGATGATGATGATGATGATGATAAACGGCTTAAGGGCTGAAAAGATTATGTAAAGGGATCGATAAAAGTATCAGATCGGGGCATGCGTGCCTTGGGCACATCAACAGAGTCGACACAACAAGGAAACCGAGGGGCCGTTTGTGAGCGCGGCTATAAATAGAATCGACAGAAGCGTTCCGACGAAAAGACCTGAAGGTGGATTTTGTGTTTTCGGGTAAACGGGTTCGGTGTGTTCTGGCCCGTTTTGGCCGGACTCCTGTGTTTGTGTATTACGGGTCGACCCGTCTTTCGGTGCCATGTGTCGTCTTCTATTGTCCTTTTAAGCCTCCGTTAAATCGGCCAGCCTCGCGCTTGCTGGGTCTGCGCTTGTATTTAAATGGCGCTGTGTATCCTGGGTATTGCAGTGTTTTCCCCGGGCGTGTCTTGTGACATATGGCGCTGACGAAACTTGCGGAACTACAATACCCACAGTGCCCCGGGCCGCATCAAAGTATCAGATTACAGCACATTAAAGTAGGTGAAGTGGGCGGGTGGCGCTGAGAACCGAGCAGGACTTAAAGCAGCAGCGGCAGCTGAAGGCTGGCTGGCGTCTTTATAGTCGACTTCGTTAATAAGACCTGGAGTTCAGCCAAATCTCCTTAAACACTGTTCTTGCACCGGCTTTGATGAAGTGGGTGGTAAATAATTCCTGTTGTTTTCCCTCTTATCTCGCAACAGGACCTGAAAGAGAAGAAACTGGTAGAGGAGAAAGAAAACGGCAAAGATGCCGCCACCAATGGGAAGGTAGAGACAGACACGCAGCCCCTTTTGGCGGCAAAACACTTTTACTTTCACTTAGCAAGTCGGTCCTGAGACGGTGGCGCTTGTTAGCCGAGCTCCTCTCCGGTTTGACAACAAACTTGGTTTGTGCCTCCAGGAGAACGAGGAGAATGGTGAGCCAGAGATAGACGAGGAGGATGAAGAGGAAGTGGATGAGGAAGATGAGGAAGATGATGGAGAAGGTCAGTGGGCCACAACAAAGTTTGAGCTCCCAGCCCATCATTCTGTGTAGAGAGGGGGGTCCCCGAGGCGTGTGATTTACAGGCGATGGTTGTTTGCAGGTGATGAGGAGGATGAAGATGATGATGATGATGACATCGAGGGAGGAACAAAACGGGCAGCTGAGGATGATGATGAGGATGAAGAGGTGAGGTGGTGAACTTTGACCCCCCCCCCCCCCGCGCGCGCGCTCAAGTGTCTGGATCAGAGTTTGAGCTAACCAACTCACCTGTCTCACTTTGTCTTTCAGGACGACGTCGAAACCAAGAAGCAGAAAACCGACGATGACGATTGATGCGTTTCCCTACCCCCATCCTGCTGAACCACTTCCTGATTCTTCGCCTTTGACCTTTTCGTGTCAGGGGTGAAGGGGCTGGAGGACTGAGTAAAAAAAAAAAAGGAAAAAAAAGAATTAAAAAAAGAAATAAAACATGGTCATTAGCAAGTAGAGTTCAACATCCATGTCCACTCTCTCTCTCTCTCTCTCTCTCCATCTCTCTCTCTCTCTCTCTCTCTCTCTCTCTCCCCTCAACCGCCACAAAATTTTCTAGAGGAATCCGCCGCCACAACAATGCAGAACACGGCTCAACAGTAAACAACACAAAAGGAGAATTTCTTTGTATTTTTATTTACATTTTATATTTTTGTACATATTGTTAGAGGGGGGTCAGTTATCTTGGCAGCAATCTCCTAAAGACCAAATCGGTGCTTCTTTACAAAAGATTTTACTTGGTTGACCATGTTACAATATCTCGACAGAAAGAGTTAAAACATGTTTTTAAAAAGGAAAGGAAACCTCTTAAGCCGTTGAACTCAGAGCATTCCAGTAAATTTAATGTATGTACTTTAGCTGTACCATAACTAGTTTGTTTGTATGGGAGGGCAAGGCCAAAGAAAAGGAGCCTCTTTTCTTTTCCTTTTTGTTTTGTTTTTGTCAGCGACTTTTTGTTTTATGATGGCCTGTTTTGATGTATGTGCGAAGTTTGTTGTTGGACAATAAACCGGACTTTTATTTTGTGAGTTGTATTTTGGATCTCTGATGCATTTTCTCTCTTCAAGCAGCTGCAGAGCACAGCCGGGCTCGCCGCGTCTCCTCTCACCAGCGCCTGAATAGCTAACTTGTAGTTCGACATAAAGTGCGCGGCGTCGGGCTGCTGGGCCTGGCACCTCTCAAAGGTCGAAGGTCACCTGGCAGCGGCCGTCGCCTGTCTGAACACTTGACCCGGTTCAGCTGGGCACCAAAGGAAGCGCGAGCCCCCCCGGTTCTTCTGCGGAGGGGCATTTCCGTATCCCGAGGCCGGCTCTCGTTGCCACGACGTTAACTGTACAAACCAGTCTCAGACGTTCCTCTGAGCACTGTCGACTGACGTCCTCCTATAGCACATTTCTACAAGTCCTGAGGTGGTTTGTCCTCCGCCGTGCAGGCGTGTGTTTTCCTTTATTCGTCACCTCCTTCGTCCTCCAAAGCAAACATGACAGCCTGAGGGAGTTGGAGGGAAGTCCTCCTCCTGCTCCTCGCACTCCACAGGTCGGGGGAGGGGGGGGGGAGTAATCCCATTAAAACATCTCCCGCGATAACCTCCTGTGAAGGATGGCGGGTATGTGGGTATTGGTCACTAAGGGGAAGTGTTTACCAGACTTGCAAGGCTGCGTGTTGTCTCAGTACTCCAGCCCATCTCTGCAGTGGGTTCCAGATCTGCCCAGCGTGCAGAGTGGAACCCCCGGCTGGCTGTTCCCTCTCCGGCAGCAGGTTACACTGTTTCTGTCACCTGTCCAGGTTGGTTTCTTTGTTTCCGGGTTTTGGTTGTTTGTTTTGCAGGCCTGCATGCAAATATCCTGCATCTCTACTGATTGGTTGTAACTGTGGACTTGTGGAAACGTGAATCCATCCGTTTCTCCAGCCCGAGGCGGGGCCCGGAGGTCTGGAGGCCGTCTGGGAGCGGCTCCACGCCGCGGCTTTAAGAGGTGAGGCTCGTGCGTCTGCATAACCCCGAAAGCCGACTTACCTGCTCGGGATTGGAGCCGTGAGCCGGTTATGAAGCGCACTTCGTCACGCCGCTAACCTACTCTCATGCGAGCTCTCCGCTTTCACCCCCCCCCACACACCTGATGGTTTCTCCCGGACCCCGCTGTTCGCAGCGGAGCGCCTCGCTGGCGGAGCGTTCCATCACGGCGGTACGGGGGGGGCTCCCATTTAACCAGGACAGAATTATATAATTGCGATGGAGGACACGGTGTAATTTGTATTTCAAGGACCTCCGGGACAAAGACGGTGGTGTTTCAGACCCGGTGGGTCTTTTCTCTTTTATTTTAATGGCTTTGGTAATTAGACCACATGTCGCATAGAGACGAAAAGACCGACTGAGTGACGGATCATCGTCTTCGCGTTCACAAATCGTGAACAGTACGTTATTAGCCCGTCATTACGACATTATTACTAAGACCTTAGCAAGTCTGCGTGCTCACTGCAGCCCTGTCGCTGCGGATTAAAGCCGTTTTACACACGTCGTCCTTATTTAACATCACTCGTCATAACGTTTTAATCCTTCGACATTTTCCTTTGAGAGACTTGTGCTCGGACCTACTCCCCCCACCGGAGAAGCGGCGGTACTGCAGCCTCTCCTCCGGGAGGCACGAGCAGGTTAACAGCAACAACAACAACAACATTCATCATCTTTTGTCACTTTCCTTTTGGTCGCTTATCCCTGTTTTCTGTTGCTGGTCCAAATGACCCGTCTCAAATAACACGTCTCCATTTAACACCATGAATGTTATTGACTGTGATGAAGATGACATTTATTTGGTATTCTTAAATGAATTTTACAGTTGTTGGTAGCCTGGGTGACAGTGATCGGTGGACAACAGACCTACATTTGTTGCTAATCAGGGGGGAGAACGTGAGGGTTGCTGTTGCTCCAGCTATCTAGAAAAGAAGAAAGCCACTTTATTTTGTCATTGTAGGTTACAATGACATGCGTTCTCTGCATTTAACCCATCTTATTGTATAGGAGCAGTGGGCAGCTGCAGCACCCGGGGACCAACTCCAGTTCTTCTTTCCATTGCCTTGCTCAGGGGCACAGACAGGAGTATTAACCCTAACATGCATGTCTATTTGATAGTGGGAGGAATCAGGAACACTATTTGTCGTTTAAATTCGCGTACGCAAGTACATGAAATGAAACGAAATATAATTTCCCCCAGCCCACAGCAGTGCAACACAAAGACAAAAACACATCCAAAAACTACAAGACCACATATCCGAACTTCCTTTATTTAGTTATTTATGCATTTGTTTTTTTATTTCACTACTTATTGATATAACTAACACATATATCTAAACTAAACAAAAAAAAAATCATTGTCCAAGGGAACGAACACCAGCCAGGATGACTGTCGGAACTGCCGGTCTGCATGGCCTAGCAGTTAGCTTAGACTGCCCCGCTTCCGCGTCCTGTCAGACCACCCTTGGTGTTTCCTCTTCGGACGCAGCTCCAGGCAGGGGCCGTGGTCATTGGGCCCACCGGACAAAGCAGACCAGGTTCCCTCCACCGCTACAATGCCAGCTCTCCCAGTGAGACACCTCCGACACACCTCCCCTCACGCCACAAGACGACACCAAAAACACCACAGTCAACACCAGATGAGGCCGCTGCCAGACCACCCTGTGTTATTGGAACTGCCGGTCTGCATGGGCTAGTAGTTAGCTTAGCTTGCCTCACTTCCGCGTCCTGCCCGACTGCCCTCGGCGTTACCTCCTTGTGCGCCTCCTTAGCACTAACCACTAGGCCTCTCCACTCAAGTGAACTCCTTCACTTGAGGCAACAACTCATTCCGAACCCGGAGGGAGCAATCCACCATTTTCCAGAAGAGAACCATGACCTCAGACTTGGAGGTGCTGACTCTCATCCCGGCCATTTCACACTCAGCTGCAAACCGCCCCAGTGCAGGCTGGAGGTCACGTTCTGATGAAGCCAACAAAACCACATCATCTGCGAAGAGCAGAGATGCAATCCTGAGGTTCCCAAAACGGACACACTCATCACCTTGGCTGTGCCTTGAGATCCTGTCCATGAATATCACAAACAGATTCAGAGACAAGGGACAACCTTGGCGGAGTCCAACACACACCACAAACGTGTTTGACTTTGTTCCAATCATGCGGACACAGCTCTCACTTTGGTTATACAAGGACCGGATGGCTTGTAGCAACCGCCGCGGTACCCCATACTCCCACAATACCCCCCACAGAGTGCCCCGGGGTAGACTGGTGTCTAGACTGGCTGGTCAAACTCCCATGCCTCCCTCAGCACTTCCGCAAGGGTAAAGAGTTGGTCCGTTGTTCCGGCCAGGACAGAATCCACGTTGTTCCTCTTGGATCCGAGGTTCGACAATCGGTCGGAGCCTCCTTTCCAGCACCCTAGAGTAGACTTTCCCAGGGAGGCTGAGCAATGTGATGCCCCGATAATTGGAGCACACACTCCGGTGTCAGTCTGTCTGTCTATCTAGCTAGCTAGCTAGCTAATCAGCACTGGTGCCCCCCAGGGATATGTGCTCTTCCCTCTACTCTTCTCTCTCTACACAAATGACTGCACCTCAGATGACCTGTCTGTTAAACTCTTGAAGTTTGCGGATGACACAACCATCATTGGCCTTATCCGGGATGGTGACGAGTCTGCATATAGACAGGAAGTTGATCAGCTGGCCTTCTTTTGTGGCCATAACAACCTGGAGCTGAACACGCTCAAAACAGTGAAGATGACACTGGACTTCAGGAGGAGCCTGTCTACCGCAAAAACCTACAGATTTCTGGTTTCCACAATCTCCCAGGACCTAAGGAGAGCATCCAATATAAACACAATCATCAAAAAGGCCCAGCAGAGGATGTACTTTCTTCGCCAACTCAAGAAATTCAACCTGCCTCAGGAACTGTTGGTTCAGTTCTACGCTGCAGTAATCCAGTCTGTCCTCTGCACATCCATCACTGTCTGGTTTGGATCGGCCACCAAACAGGACAGGGACAGACTACATCAGACACTTAGTTCTGCAGAGAAAATCACTGGTGCCAACCTGCCCTCCATTCAGGACTCATACACATCAAGACTCAGAAAACGGGCAGGCAACACCACTGCAGACCCATCACACCCTGGTCACAACCTGTTCCAACTCCGTCCCTCTGGTAGGCGCTACAGAGCACTGTACCCCAAAACAACCAGATATAAAAAACAGTTTCTTTCCGCGGGCTATCGCTCTGACGAACACTTAAAACAGACATTAATTGTCAGAAATAATCCCCGTGCAATATACCTGTAACACTGAACATCCACTGTACCGGTGAATACTAAATTATATATCCTGTAGTTTAAACACAGTTTTAACGTGTCATGATTATCAACAATAAATCTAAGCACGCTGTATACACCGATCATCCAAACCATGAAAACCACTGACAGGTAAGTGAATAACATTGATTATCTCGTTACCATGGCACCTGTCAAGGGGTGGGGTATATTAGGCAGCAGGTGAACAGTCAGTTCTTGAAGTTGGTGTGTTGGAAGCAGGAGAAATGGGCAAGTGTAAGGATCTGAGAGACTTTGACAAGGGTCACATTGTGCTGGCTAGACGACTGGGTCAGAGCATCTCCAGAGCAGCAGGTCTTGTGGGGTGGTCCTAGTATGCAGTGGTCAGTACCTACTAAAAGTGGTACAAGGAAGGACAACCGGTGAACTGGCGACAGGGTCATGGGCACCCAAGGATCACTGATGTGGATGGGGAGCAAAGGCTATCCAGTCTTGTCCAATCCCACAGAAAAGCTACTGTAGCTCACAATGCTGAACAAGTTAATGCTGGCTATGACAGACAGGTGTCAGAACACACAGTGCATCATACCCTGCTGTGTATGGGGCTGTGTAGCAGCAGAGCAGTCAGAGTGCCCATGATGACCCCTGTCCACCATCCAGAGTGTCTACAATGAGCACATGAGCATCACAACTAGACCATGGAGCAGTGGAAGAAAGTGGCCTGGTCTGATGAATCAGTTTCTTTTACAACATGTGGACAGCCGGGTGTGTGTGCGTCGTTTACCTGGGGAAGAGATGGCACCAGGATGCACTATGGGAAGAAGGCAAGCTGGTGGAGGCAGTGTGGTGCTCTGGACAATGTTCTGCTGGGAAACCTTGGGTGCTGGCATGCATGTGGATGTTACTTTGACACGTACCACCTACCTAAACATCGTTGCAGACCAGGTAGACCCCTTCATGGTAACGGTATTCCCTGCTGGCAGGGGCCTCTCAGCAGGATGATGCTTCCTGCCACACTGCAAAACCTGTTCAGGAATGCTTCGAGGAACTTGACAAAGAGTTCAAGGTGTTGCCTTGCCCTCCAAATTCCTCAGATCCCAATCTGACCGAGCGTCTCTGGGATGTGCTGGAAAAACAAGTCTGATCCATGGAGGTCCCACCTCACAACTTACAGGACTTAAAGGATCTGCTGCTAACGTCTTGGTGCCAGATACTGGAGGACACCTTCAGAGGTCTTGTGGAGTCCATGCCTCAACGGGTCAGAGCTGTTTTGGCGGCACAAGGGGGATCTACGAGGGGGACCATTAGGCAGGTGGTTTTAATGTTTTGGCTAGTGGGTGTACAATATATATTGTATACATGCATATTCTGTCACGTGCACCTAGTACCTCATGTATATAAAATAACCTGTTAACGTATTTATTCCAGAGTCTTTGCACTGTTGTCTTTCTGTTATAATGTAATTTTACAATTTACCTTTTTATGTACATCTATATGTGTACATACATGTTTGTTTACCTTGTTGTCTTATGTAAGTATGTGGACAGCTATCTATCTGTCTGTCTATCTATCTGTCTGTCTGTCTGTCTGTCTGTCCGTCCGTCTGTCTGTCTATCTATCTATCGATGTGTGAAGTCACATCAGTGACGTTTGGCTCATGTATGATAGCAGAATCTTGTTTATTTCGTTTGTCCTGCACAGTGTTCCTGCTGTTTTATCCTCATCTCATCCTGCTCTCTGGTTCTCCTCCTCTCATCCTCCCTTTGCCTGCTGAAATGCTATTGATATCATAAGTGCACTCTTACACACACACACACACACACACACACACACACACACACACACACACACACACACACACACACACACACACACAGGCTCTTGGCAGTGGGGTTGAACTCTGCACTTAATCCAATCACTATCACTCCCCTACTGCTAGTAAACACGTGTGTGTGTGTGTGTGTGTGTGTGTGTGTGTGTGTGTGTGTGTGTGTGTGTGTGTGTGTGTGTGTGTGTGTGTGTAAATCTCTTTTCTCTCTCTCTCTCTTTAAGGTGACCACAGCAGTTTCTCTTCACATGTCTATGAATTAAAAGGTAAACTTCATGTGGACTGTGTCGTTCAGCAAATCTTGCGGGTAACGTTCACAGCAGACGGTGAGGCTCTCCTGAGCTGTTGTTCTTCATTGACAATGTTCAATATTAATGATGAAAATATATTCTTAAAACTGCTTTTCAGGTTTGGATTCACAGATAAGTCAGTTTTGCCAGAATATAACATCCTTTTCACAGTTATCAGGCTAATTTGGTCTAGTTTGGGCTAGTTGAGGCTAATTTGGCCTTGTTTGGGCTAATTTGGTCTAGTTTGGGCAATTTGGTCTAGTTTGGGCTAATTTGGTCTAGTTTGGGCAATTTGGTCTAGTTTGGGCTAGTTGGGGCTAATTTGGCCTAGTTTGGGCTAATTTGGTCTAGTTTGGGCAATTTGGTCTAGTTTGGACTAATTTTGGCTAATTTGGGCTAGTTGGGGCTAATTTGGTCTAGTTTGGGCAATTTGGTCTAGTTTGGGCTAATTTGGGCTAGTTTGGGCTAATTTTGTCTAGTTTGGGCTAACTTGGACTAATTTGGGCTAATTGCCGCTGGTCACTCTTTGTACATCACTCTGTGTTGAAGTGTCTGTGAATGTTCTCATTCATCCAGGTCGTCATGGTTACCCAAAGGAGTTGAATCAAGTGCAACTGGACTTGGTATTTATCCGTGAAGACGTTTCGCCTCTCATCCAAGAGGCTTCCTCAGTTCGGGCCTTCCTGACTAGACCAAGCTAGTCTGACTGGCTGCTGATGAGACTCAGTATTTATCCTCTAGGAGTCGTTGTCAGAGCTATAGATGTCCATGGCTCTTTGTGTCCCGATGTTTACCAACGCCCGTCACTAACAGAGCCATAGAGATGAGTGGCTCTTTTGTGCTCCGATGTCCAGCCGCGCCCGTCGCCATCGGAGCTATTGATTTGCATTTGTTTAGCAGCGACGGTGGTTGGGGGTGTTAGTTTCGACTTCAATGTTCAGTGGTCATGAGAGTGGTTGGAGCCGTTAGTGAGCGACTGTTGTTCTTGGAGGCCAGGCTTCTTGAGTCTCCTGGGTAGAGATGAAAGGACGGCATTGTAAGTGGGAGATAGGTGGTGTCGCAGACCTCCTCCTCTGTTGAGGGATGGTTTTTCCAGTTTCTCATAGATGGCTTCCTTCACCCCTCTTTCAAACCATCTATCTTCTCTGTCCAAAATGTGTACGTTGCTGTCCTGGAAGGAGTGTGTCTTCTCCTTTAGGTGTAGATAGACTGCTGAGTCTTGTCCTGAGGAGTGTGGCCTTCTGTGTTGGGCCATCCGTTTGTGTAGTGGTTGTTTGGTTTCTCCTATGTATAGGTCAGTGTAATCCTCATTGCATTGTACAGCATACACCAGACTGCTGTTCCGGGTGTGTGGTACACGGTCTTTGGGATGAACCAGTCTTTGTCGGAGTGTGTTGCTGGGTTTGAAGTATACCGGGATGCGGTGTTTGTTGAAAGTTCTCCTGAGTTTCTCGGAGACCCCAGAAACATACAGGATGACTGTGCTCTTCCTTCTGTTCCTTTTCTCCTCGTCGCTCACCTGGTTGGTCTTTCTGGAACGTGTTGCAGTTTTCACAAAGGTCCAACTGGGGTAGCCGCAGGTTGTTGAAGTGTCCAACTGGCTGTAGTGTTGGAGACCAGTATATTACCAGAAGTACCTGAAAACTGTCCAAAACATATCAGACCACATATTCCAGACTGTGTGACTCCAGTGGTTTGAATGAAGTTTGCCGCTGTTTTGGTAAAAGGTTTTATGGCATAAAAAGTAGACCTTAATGTTGTAAAGGCCTCTTAGAACTTCACACTTTTTTAGTTTCTTTCAAAACACAAACAGGATCCACCGCTGAGCACCAGGCGGCTCGGTAAGACTGCTGACACGCTGTCATGAAGTCACCTTACAGAGGACTTCTGGACAAGAAGCGTCAATTCTTCCTCATAACATGTGCCTTACAAACTAAAGTCACTCAGCTCCCAGGTAGCAAAGCTGCTGTGGCCCGGACCCGTCCCACACCCGGCACTTCATCCGGCCCACATACCGCGTGGAGTGATGGCACTGGGGCGGTCCGCTCCTGTTTGCCAGATCTGGGCCAGAACCAAGCCATAGCAATGCTGCATGTTTGCCACATATTTGCCAAAGGTGGCCATATTTGTTTTGTGATATTTGGGCCATATTCACCATTTACCACACGGGGCGCTGCAGGCTCACATCCAGACTACATGTTGCCCAGAGCACCGCAGCTTTGCCACCAAAGACCCACATTTTATTTGCCATATTTGGGCCATGTTTGCTGTTGTACATGTGGGCCACTTCAGGCTCACATCCGTTTTGTCAGGGCCAGAAGAAGACCATCAGTGCTGCATCACTGGCTGAAGTGGTCCACATCCGGATGCTATCTGGGCTCAAACTGTGTCAAGAGTAGAAATACAAAAGAGTTCAAAAATATGGATAAAGAATCTTCCCCACAGGGCGTTCGGGGGGTTTTCAGGCGTCGTCCTGCAGACCTGATGGAATCCATCCAGATCCTCACGTTCACCTACATCCTCCACCACACCACCAGGCCCGTGCTGATCAATAATACATAATCACGGTTTAATTCTTCATAAACGACAAATCCTTTAATGAGCAGGCGCTGTGGTGCCCAGAGAGAAACATGGAGCAGAAATTAGTTTGTGACACTGACGCTGAACAGAAAATCTGTCGTAAGAAGAAGAATCATTAAAATCAGCAAAGCCACTCAGCTTGAGAAGACTTCCCTGACTTACACCAGATCCACTTCCTGTCGGTGTCGGTGGTGGTGTCCATTCCAAACAGGTCCTCCAACAATTTCAACCAAAAACATATCCCGCTTCCAAATTGTCCATGTCTGACAGCAGGTAAAACAGAGGAAGTCCAGGTTCGTATGTGGTCTAATTTGTTCACGTGTCCCAATTTAAGGACCGAGAGCCCAGGACTGAAGGTTTCCTTCCTTTAGTCCACAGTCTGGGTCTGAGATGTGCCCTGATGGGAGTCAGGAAGCTGAATAAACTGAAGCAGGTCTGCAGACGGTGCGTGTCTGATCTGCAGACACGAGGAGACCTGAAGCCTCCCACCGAGCCGCTTTTCTCGAGCTTCTCCTGACACCTGGCGGCTCAATCCGGAACTGCACGCAGGCGGTTTCCTTTATTTCCTACCGAGTCTTTGATCTCCACAAATAACGTCTTTTTTAATGAATTAATTGGACTTGAAAAATATCCAGTGTTTTCCGCCTTTACATTCGAACCCAGCAGAGCTGCCCATCCTTTTGGGGACATCTCAAAGGTCCATTTGTTCCTCTGAAGACACGCTCGTTAGAATCGAGCCACCTCCTCCATCCGTCTTCAACCTCCATTCAAGCTGCTGAAATCGCTGAGAGTAAAACTGGCTCTACCCCCCCACCCCTCACCACCACCACCACCACCACCACCCCCCAGAAAGCGTTCTAACGGTCTACCTGTTCATACAGCTGACGTAACAGCCCACTAACAGGTTAGGACGTGTAGGGGTCAACGGAAACGTTGCTCTGTAAATGGATCAGCAACATTTCAGACGTCCACAGTTTTCAGCTGAAAAACAAGCGAAGCTTTTGTGGTGGAAAACTGCGCAGGTGGAGGTTTATTCCCTAACAGACACAGGAGAGACAACTGTCTCTCGCTACAGCCCGACTCACCGGGGGGAGGGGGGAGAGGGGGGGCTCAGCGGAGGCTGTTGAAAGGAGAGCCCCCTCAGGGACACATGGCGAGTGAGAGCGATGCCAAGGATGGTACGCCCCCACCCCCACACACCACACCGCAACGCAACACCCCCTATTCCCCAGTCGACCCCCCCCGTCCCCCTGCTTCTTCCCTCCAACCAACTCCATTATGTGTCTCCAACCCCCCTCACACCAACCCCCCTCCTCTCCCCCACGTCCCACCCACCTGCCAACCTCACCAAAGTCACTGGAGATGCACACACACACACACACACACACACACACACACACACACACACACACACACACACACACACACACACACACACACACACACACACACCATGCCCTCTCTCTCTTCTTTGCAGCCCCGGCAACAAGGGCGCCACCCGGCAACCCCACACACCCCCCCTCCACCCCCATGGCAGGTTTGTTGTTCATCTGCTACTAAAAAGAAGTGTGCCGGGGCCCCCAGTGAGCATTCCTCAGAGGGAAGAAACGTGTTTTTACTGCACAGAAAACCTGGACGGTTCGCAGGGCCGCCACTTGTGTCTGACCCCCGGTGACCTCCGGCTTGCTCAGGAGTGAAACGCCAGCGGCTCCTGGTTCTGTGCAAGAACTCAGTGCTCAGTGCTCCCCGTTTCTTTGTCTCCTTCTGTATTTGCCATAAAACAGCACAAACAAGACGTTTCATTTGCGGCGTGTTTTCAAAGAGCGCCCTCCTGCACATGGGGGTCGCTCTAGCTGCGAGGAACGACGGATATAAACTTAGCACAACAAGTAAGGAAATGTGTGTTTGGTAGATTATCTCTTTGTTGTAACGAGGCTTCTGGGCAGTAAATCTTACACCAGGCAGCTGATGGGCAGTAAATCTTGTATCAGGCAGCTGATGGGCAGCTCCTGGGGGACCAGAAGCTCAACACAGGAGTCAACAGCAACAGCAAAATAAGCTGCTTGGCATTGGCAGAGAAGATCTGGCAAATGTTTCATGGGCACAACCCACATACTCAGCTCTGCTGCTCATCCCACAGATGCAGGTTCCTTACACATGTGGCGCCATTTAAAAGGGGGATAAACAGGCTTTCCAACGCTATAAGATGTACTGCCAAGAAGCATTGTTACAACAAAGAGATACTCCACCAAACACACATCTCCTTACTTGTTGTGCTCAGCATATTTATTTGACGGAAGGGGGGGTGCGGTGTGGTATGTGTGGCGCAGTGACTAGTTTCCACCGCCAGAGGGAAGCAACGTAAACGTTTTCAGAGCTGTGAAGCGGAAATCACAGCCAAACGTTTGCCATCGGCAAGACAGTGGTATAGAATATTTCGCTCCCGGAGGGAATCGGTGCTTTATATAAGACACGAAAGACGTTAAATAGGAAATACAAAATAAGATACAAAGATTTTTTTTGTGACAAATAAACGAGAAATTCGTGTAGGAATACCACGGCCAGAACTGACTGAACAATAAAACGTAGGGCTGTACGACGACATCAGCATGCCTTCGGTATCGGCAGATAAAGGCTTTAAAAGGAAATATCGGCATCGGCCCGACAGGCCGATATGACAGGTCGGTATGACATGCTGATATGACAGGCCGGTATGACATGCCGATATGACATGCCGATATGACAGGCCAATATGACAGGCCGGTATGATATGCCGATATGACATGCCGATATGACAGGCCAATATGACAGGCCGGTATGACATGCCGATATGACAGGCCGATATGACATGCCGGTATGACATGCCGATATGACAGGCCGATATGACATGCCAATATGACATGCCGGTATGACAGGCCGATATGACAGGCCGATATGATATGCCGATATGACATGCCGATATGACAGGCCGATATGACATGCCGATATGACATGCCAATATGACATGCCGGTATGACAGGCCGATATGACATGCCAATATGACATGCCGGTATGACAGGCCGATATGACAGGCCGATATGACATGCCAATATGACATGCCGGTATGACATGCCGGTATGACAGGCCGATATGACAGGCCGATATGACATGCCAATATGACATGCCGATATGACAGGCCGATATGACATGCCGATATGACATGCCAATATGACATGCCGGTATGACAGGCCGATATGACAGGCCGATATGACATGCCAATATGACATGCCGGTATGACAGGCCGATATGACAGGCCGATATGACAGGCCGATATGACATGCCAATATGACATGCCGATATGACAGGCCGGTATGACATGCTGATATGACAGGGCTGATATGACAGGGCCGATATGACAGGCCGATATGACAGGCCGATATGACAGGCCGATAAGATGACGCTTTAATTATGCGCACGCGACTCGAACCATCGACCAGGCACGGACGCGGCGCGTCGCAGGTTTATGCTGCCCGTGGGTGCCCAAGTTAAGTACCAGCAAGGTGATGATTGTCACAAAATCGTTAATTGCCCTTGCTTTAGTAATGACCGTGATGTAGGCTCGCGAGGCTGCTGTTGTCTGTCGGAAGGAGACACAAACCACAACGAGATGCGACCCTGCTCTGCTAGAAGCCTTTACAGCCCGCAGTCTTGCTCATCTATTCACGCATTGATCGGCCTTCCCCGCGCGTGCTCAAGCTTTTCGGCGCGCGGGGCGGGGCGGAGCGGAGCGAAGGGGCGTTGCGGCGGGGCGGAGCAGCGGAACGGGGCGGAGCGAAGGGGCAGAGGGGGGCGGAGCGGGGCAGAGGGGGGCGGAGCGAGTTTGTTCCTGGCTATATAGCAGCTGCGTCTGTGTTGCACGCCGGCCGTGTTTTCTGAGGAGATGTCAGGTGGGCTTCTTTCGAAAATGAGCAGGTTAAGTGGCAAACGCTTCAAGTTGGACTGAATTAATTAACTAGATCGCTTTAACCACAGGATCGATTTGATTGTTTTATTTTAATGGGCAAGAAAAAAACCCACAAGGTTGCATTGCTGATTTTCTCTGGCTCATTGAGGAGTTTATTTTAATCATTTTAAACAGACTGTAAACTACTAATAAGACACGTTAGCCCCTAGCTAGCGGGTCTGACCCTTTAGCCGAGGGGTTAGTGACGTCGCCTTGGGGTGCAGTACACCCCGTATCGAATCCCGCACCGGGCAAGAAAATAACCGGTTACACTAAGGCTAATTAGTGGCCAGTCGTGTTGCTAAGACTAATTAGTGGCTAGTCGTGTTGCTAAGACTAATTAGTGGCTAGTCGTGTTGTTAATGCTAATTAGTGGCTAGTCGTGTTGCTAAGGCTACTTAGTGGCTAGTTGTGTTGTTAAGGCTACTTAGTGGCTAGTCGTGTTGTTAAGGCTACTTAGTGGCTAGTCGTGTTGCTAATGTAAACTACCGTTAGCCCCTAGCTAACGGGTCTGACCCTTTAGCCGAGCGGTTCGTGACGTCGCCTTGTGATGCAGTACACTCGTGTCGAATCCCGCACCGGGCAAGAAAATAACCTGTCAAACAGATTGTCCTCGATTTTTGCAGTTATGTGTTTAGTCGGTATTTTCACTGGGATTTTCCAAACCCGTATCAAGAAATAGCAAACAACAAATTAGAAACAAAGGACAAAAAAGAAACAGGAAAGTAATGAATCACACTGCTGCGTCACTAGCGCAACACGCCTCGGCACCACGTAACCCGCTACGGGGTTACTAAGGGGGGACACGCAGGCACACTGCAGCGTGCAATCTAATTCATCACCAGTAGAGGGCGCCCTTCACGCTACTTGTCTCACCCACTGCCCCGCGTCACATGATGCAAGAGCAGCGATTGGCTCCCGTCTCAGACCTTCCCAGAGGTGATTGGTTGAGTGACGAGCCGCTCTGCAAGTGACCCCTACCATAAGCTTCCGCCCGCTCTACCTGTGTCACGCGAGAACTCTCTGACGTAAACCAGTTAAACTGAGTAGCGGTGAGAAATTTGCCCTAAAAGCGAGTTAAAACCGCCAAATACGCGGTAATCCTATCCCAGCTCTTTAACACATATTGTCTTTTGTCAGAGGTCCTGTAAAATCCGTCGAGGGAGCCCTGGCTTATCTTTCTTTTTGTAACTTTTCTTCCGAGAGCTCCGGTGAGTCTCGTTGGGTTCATTAACCTAGCCTAGCGTCTTGCTAGCTATGCTATATGGTTCTTTAGTCTAGCGTCTTGCTAGCTATGCTATATGGTTCTTTAGCCTAGCGTCTTGCTAGCTAAGCTATATGGTTCTTTAGCCTAGCGTCTTGCTAGCTATGCTATGTGGTTCTCTAGTCTAGCGTCTTGCTAGCTATGCTATATGGTTCTTTAGCCTAGCGTCTTGCCAGCTATGCTATATGGTTCTTTAGCCTAGCGTCTTGCTAGCTATGCTATATAGTTCTTTAGTCTAGCGTCTTGCTAGCTATGCTATATGGTTCTTTAGCCTAGCGTCTTGTTGGCTATGCTATATGTTTCTTTAGCCTAGCGTCTTGCTGGCTATGCTATATGGTTCTTTAGCCTAGCGTCTTGCTGGCTATGCTATATGGTTCTTTAGCCTAGCGTCTTACTAGCTATGCTATATGGTTCTTTAGCCTAGCGTCTTGCTAACTATGCTATATGGTTCTTTAGTCTAGCGTCTTGCTAGCTATGCTATATGGTTCTTTAGTCTAGCGTCTTGCTAGCTATGCTATATGGTTCTTTAGCCTAGCGTCTTGCTAGCTATGCTATATGGTTCTCTAGTCTAGCGTCTTGCTAGCTATGCTGTATGGTTCTTTAGCTTAGCGTCTTGCTAGCTATGCTATATGGTTCTTTAGCCTAGCGTCTTGCTAGCTATGCTATATGGTTCTTTAGCCTAGCGTCTTGCTAACTATGCTATATGGTTCTTTAGCCTAGCGTCTTGCTAGCTATGCTATATGGTTCTTTAGTCTAGCGTCTTGCTAGCTATGCTATATGGTTCTTTAGTCTAGCGTCTTGCTAGCTATGCTATATGGTTCATTAGCCTAGCGTCTTGCTAGCTATGCTATATGGTTCATTAGCCTAGCGTCTTGCTAGCTATGGACAGATAACTCTAGAATGCCAAATTGAGTCCAAATACTATTACTTAAACAAATCGGATGTAATGAAAGAGTATTGTGGAAATGTTTAGTATTTACATTTGGCGCGTTTTGTGTCATTTGTGTCAGTATGCTGACGTAGCTGTTAGCTAAATGTTCCTTGCAAATCACAGGCCATAGTCAACCATGCCGAGCTGGAGTAACACGTTTTGTACTTCTGTACACGGCACAGCTCTCTTGTTGTTTGTAAAAAATAACGATAATGTTAATGTGGTCTATATTTCAATAATAAATTGAATGAGGTCTCATAATTAGACTTCGAAGTGATCAGAAGTAATTTATGTTTACTGGTTTGTACTGCTATATGCAGATTGGTGTTTTGGTCCGGAGAGAGTTCCATGGTTAACCTTGAGTGCGATGGCGAGCCTGTCCCAGTGAGTGAGCAGTCTCCGCGGAGGGCTCGTTTCGGATATCCAACCCCAACCTGCTCTGGACACAGGTAAGAAATCTCCAACGTGCACTTAAACCTACCCAGGTAGACCAACTAACTTCAACACAAATACGCTGAACTTTGGTACCACACACACAAAGACAATCTACTATTGGGGGGGGGGTTGAGGGTTTTTGAAAATAAAGAGCTCTATTCTGTTCCTATTTTATTTTGTTTCTATTTTTCAATTTTCCCAGTGTTTGGTAAAACTAAGGGTTTACATCCCCAGTAGCTTGTGAACGTGCTAATTGTTGGTTATAATAAATTTGCCGGCTGTTCTACTTTTCTTTACGAAGTCCAGAGTCTCGGGTCATGACTTATTCTGTCTTACTACTCAGAACCTAGGTACTTGATATGTAGCTCTCTCGTCTTATTAAGGATAGGGGTTCTACAGCAAGCACTCGACAAGAGAGGTGGACGGCACACTGTGTACGTTGTGGCTGGTCAGGTTCAGAGTCGTACACTGAGAAAGGGGGAGAGGTGGGGTTGTACAATTTACAAAAATGCATTTCGCGTGTATGACATGATCCATTTATGTTACTTCTCGGATCATATTCCAGTCATGTAGAATTCTTTTAATTTTGATGGGTGTAAAATCTAAAAGTTTCAGTCACGTTAAGGATAAATGAAGAAGTTCTGTTTTGTTTGGAAGCCCCGCTCCCTTCGGGCAGCAAAAACTTCTGCAGTTAGTAACTGCAGAAGTTTTCCCTACTAGTTCCCGTCCGCCATCTTTTCACTCGTGTTCCGGTCGAGACAAGACTGATGCCCCACTGTGTCTTATTCCTCCGAGGTTGTTTTTGGGTCCAGGCCAGCACTGGGTCAGTATACACGCCAGAACCGCTGTGTAATCCAACTCTGCTAACAGGTTCTGGGCCCAGACTTACCCAGCGATTTACCACCGAGAGAAAAGTTGCGTCGTACAGCATGTGTGATGAGAGTTAGCGTTCCCAGCATTCCCAGCTAGCACCATGAACAGGTGAGCCACCGAGTCAAGTCTGGGCTGGTCTCAGCTAGTTTTTGACGGAGGTGAAAAGAAGTATGAACTGTGGGAGATGAATATTTTGGGCCATCTTCGGCTGCAGGGGCTAAAGGACACCATTTTAACTGAGCCAGCCGGCGACGAGGGAGCAGAACTGGCAGAAGACGAGGAGAGAAATGCCGAGGCATATGCAGAGCTAATTCAGTTGGTGCATGATAAAAGATTGTCGCTGGTCATCCGAGAAGCAGTGGACCACGGCGATTCATTGAAACCGGCAAATGCTAAATAAAGCCTCCATCGCAATGATCTACAAGCAACAAACAAAACCATGTTTTTAAACAAAACCTGAACATGAAAGAAATGCTTTCAATTAACATGAAGTCGTGTTTGTTAAACAAATAAGAATTTTGTATATTGAACATAAATTATTTTTAGAAAACATAACTTTAATATGCGCAGCCGATGTACATCATTTTTTATGTAAATCCAACAGACTTTTTTTTCAGTGTACTGAGCAAGGTGATCCAGAAATGGCTGCCATTTATTAGAACATTTGTTAAGTTTGGCCATCATGCCATATCGAACGTCCTCCATATGTAATTTACCAGTGAGCTCGGTTAACCAGGCCTTAAACGGAGCCACAGTGACTTCCAGAGCCTTAAAAATACTTCCTTTGCGATGACCATTCCATACATAGTAGTGCCTTGCACGGAGACACTGTGGTTTAGTAGAGAAAGAGAAACCCCAAATAGTGCAATCTCTAGACCAGGTTCAAACACACAGCCGTACATGTCAGAGAACCGCTTAAATGGGTCAAAGAAAGTTAAATCAGCTCATGTGGATACAACATGAATCAAATCATTCATCGTTTGATTGTTGATGTTTACTGTAAACCAACACATACTAATCAGTACTTAAGGTTTGACTCTCATTATCCACTGGAGCACAAACTAGGAGTCGTCAGGACGCTGTACCCCCGAGCTGACAACGTCCCCACTGACACAGCGGCCGGGGAAGGGGGGAAATCCCATAAACAGGCCCTGGTTTAGAGTGGTTATCCTAACTGGGCATTTGTCAAAGCCAGGAAGATGCACAAACCGTGCACCAGCTGATCGAACAGAGGAGGACAACAGCTGTCTAAGCGCAAACCAGTGGTGATTCCATATGTGGCGGGAGTGTCGGACCAGTTGAGATGTGTATTTTCCAAACACTGCGTCTCAGTTGCTTTCAAACCTCAAAACACACTGCACCAGAAGTTGGTCCACCCCAAGGATCAGGTCCCCCGGCACAAACAGAGCAATATAGTGAAGCTGTTAAGTGCCAGGAGGATTGGTGACTTGTACATCGGGGAAACCAAACAGACGCTGGCCAAGAGGATGGTACAACACAGGAGAGCTAACACGTCAGACCAGGACTCCACAGTCTACACCATCTACAGGCCAGGACTCCACAGTCTACACCATCTACAGACCAGGACTCCACAGTCTACACCATCTACAGGCCAGGACTCCACAGTCTACACCATCTACAGACCAGGACTCCACAGTCTACACCATCTACAGGCCAGGACTCCACAGTCTACACCATCTACAGGCCAGGACTCCACAGTCTACACCATCTACAGGCCAGGACTCCACAGTCTACACCATCTACAGGCCAGGACTCCACAGTCTACACCATCTACAGACCAGGACTCCACAGTCTACACCATCTACAGGCCAGGACTCCACAGTCTACACCATCTACAGACCAGGACTCCACAGTCTACACCATCTACAGGCCAGGACTCCACAGTCTACACCATCTACAGGCCAGGACTCCACAGTCTACACCATCTACAGGCCAGGACTCCACAGTCTACACCATCTACAGGCCAGGACTCCACAGTCTACACCATCTACAGGCCAGGACTCCACAGTCTACACCATCTACAGACCAGGACTCCACAGTCTACACCATCTACAGACCAGGACTCCACAGTCTACACCATCTACAGACCAGGACTCTACAGTCTACACCATCTACAGGCCAGTGGCCACTCTTTTAAGGATGAGGGTGTGCACATCCTTGATAGGGAGGAACGCTGGTTTCAAAGGGGAGTCAAAGAAGCCACATATGTGAAGAGGGAACGACCATTCCTGAACCGAGGGGGGGGGGGCTAAGAGTACATCTGTCACCATCTTACAATGCTGTGATTGTAAACATTCCCAAATCTGCTGTGAACAGTACACATGACCACCGTAACTCTAGTTAATGGTCACGGCAATATTTGCATATGAAACCGATCGTTGGTTTAGGTGGTGATGCCATTGTATTGTTTATAAGGGTGGGGACACCTGCAGTCACTGTCTTGTTTATAAGGGTGGGGTACCTGCAGTCACTGTATTGTTGATAAGGGTGGGGGCACCTGCAGTCACTGTATTGTTTATAAGGGTGGGGGTACCTGCAGTCAGTGTATTGTTTATAAGGGTGGGGGTACCTGCAGTCACTGTATTGTTTATAAGGGTGGGGGTACCTGCAGTCATTGTATTGTTTATAAGGGTGGGGGTACCTGCAGTCACTGTGTTGTTTATAAGGGTGGGGGTACCTGCAGTCACTGTCTTGTTTATAAGGGTGGGGTACCTGCAGTCACTGTGTTGTTTATAAGGGTGGGGGTACCTGCAGTCACTGTATTGTTTATAAGGGTGGGGACACCTGCAGTCACTGTATTGTTTATAAGGGTGGGGTACCTGCAGTCACTGTATTGTTTATAAGGGTGGGGTACCTGCAGCCACTGTATTGTTTATAAGGGTGGGGTACCTGCAGTCACTGTATTGTTTATAAGGGTGGGGTACCTGCAGCCACTGTATTGTTTATAAGGGTGGGGTACCTGCAGTCACTGTATTGTTTATAAGGGTGGGGTACCTGCAGCCACTGTATTGTTTATAAGGGTGGGGTACCTGCAGCCACTGTATTGTTTATAAGGGTTTGCTAGCTGGGAGAGCTGGCGTTGGGTCGTCTGAGAGAGCTCACGGCCCTTTCCGGAGCTGTACCCGAGAGAGAACACCGAGGCGGTGTGGCGGCGGCCTCGCCTGGCGTCGACTGTGCAGTATTTTTGTCTGCGTCTGTGTCGTCGTGTGGAGTGCAGGGAGGTGTGGAGGGAGGTGTGTGGAGGGTGTGTGGAGGGTGTGTGGCTGGGAGAGCTGGCGTTGGGTCTGCTGGGAGGGCTCGGTCTGCCTCGTCCAGTGGGCCCAGGAACCACGGCCCCTGCCTGGAGCGTTGCCGGGGAGGAAACGCCGAGGGCGGTCTGGCAGGGTGGGGAGGCGGGGCGGGCTAAGCTAACCGCTAGCCCATGCAGACCGGCACTTCTGCCAGTCATCCTGGCTGGCGTTGCTTCTCTGGACAGAGGGGTTATTGGGACTGCGTTGCAGGATGGACTGTGCTGTTAGCCGTTTGTTCGTCTGGTTTTGCTTTCTTCGCTCTGTTTCTGTATGTTTTTGGTGGTGTTGTTTTTGGGGAATTTTTGGATGTGTGGTTTTGTGTTACACTGCTGTGGGCTGGGGGAAACGAAATTCCTTTTCTTTGTGTGTGCAAGTACGTCTAAGAAATGACAATAAATTGTTCCTAATAGAACAAGACCGGGTCCCGTTAAGGGCCTCCTCCCAGACACCATCCCCGATCTGTACACCCAGGTCCTCCTCCCAGACACCATCCCCGATCTGTACACCCAGGTCCTCCTCCCAGACAGCATCCCCGATCTGTACACCCAGGTCCTCCTCCCAGACACCATCCCCGATCTGTACACCCAGGTCCTCCTCCCAGACACCATCCCCGATCTGTACACCCAGGTCCTCCTCCCAGACACCATCCCCGATCTGTACACCCAGGTCCTCCTCCCAGGCGAGTGTGGCGTAAGTCACTTGTTCAGAAAATAGATTTACAAAGTCTGAGACCAATGTTTTGGATCCAGGTGGGCCCAACAAAAGCTCATAAATCCTTCTTCCTCCAGGGAGAGACTCAGTTAGGCACACGCTGACCAACATCATCCCTAATCTGTAAGTATGGCAAGAAACGTGTTGTGGGAGGACAGAACTTGTTTTCTAACCCAGTGAATGAGGCAAATTACTGTTAATATACAAGTCTTTCAAAGTGACTATACCTTTTAACCTCCAGCTGTCAAAAGAGGCATCTGAGAGGGCTGGTGACTCCACGTGTATGGGAGGAGGCATGTGGTAGTCTGCAACCCTCCCCGGATCAGCAGAGGGGGTGGAGCAGAGGCCGGGACGGCTCAGAAGAGTGGGGTGATTGACAATTGGGGAGAAAAGGGGGAAAATTCCCCCCCCCCAAAAAAGGTGTAAACCATATCCACGCCTCCACAAACACACAGCAGCCCTCATTTATGTGTGGACTTGTCAGTTTTAACTTGCTTATTTTAATTAGCAGTGTTTTTATTGTTATATGTCGGAAATGGACAATTAAAATGTGTGTTCATTTACTTTTCAGTGGAATGTAACAAACCTATTTCTGCTTGGCAAATAAAAACCTTCAGCGATCAAACAGGTTTTTATGACCTTAGCAAAACTATTCTGTCTTTACTGGGGGACAATTTAAAGAACAAAAGTACAATTGATGAGGGACGTCCAGGTGGCGTGGCGGTCTATTCCGTTGCCTACCAACACGGGGATCGCCAGTTTGAATCCCCGTGTTACCTCCGGCTTGGTCGCGCATCCCTACAGACACAATTGGCCGTGTCTGTGAGTGGGAAGCCGGATGTGGGTATGTGTCCTGTTCTCTGTACTAGCGCCTCCTCTGGTCGGTGGGGGCGCCTGTTCGGGGGGGGAGGGGACTGGGGGGAATAGCGTGATCCTCCCACGTGCTACGTCCCCCCGGTGAAACACCTCACTGTCAGCGGCTGGTGACTCCACATGTATGGGAGGAGGAATGTGGTAGTCTGCAGCCCTCCCCAGATCGGAGGAGGGGTTAGAGCAGCGACTGGGGCAGCTCGGAAGAGTGGATTAATTGGATGGGTACACTTGGGGAGGCAAAAAGATCAAAACATCTCATGGTTGTGGCTCCTAAGGCACTGCTCCAGAAGGTTGGAGATCTTCTCCTCAATATGGATGGCTGCTCCATCTGTCCATCCCTAAAAGTCCGCAACCTTGGTGTCATTCCAGTCGCACATCAAATCTGTCACCAAATCTGATTTTTTACACCTCAAACACATCTCCAGACTCTGGCCATTACTCTCAGACTCCGTGGCAGAGACCCTCGTCCATGCCTTCATCACCTCCTGTCTGGATTATTGCAATAGAGTCCTGTCTGGGGTACCTCGCAAAGCCCTAGACAGGCTTCAGTACGTGCAGAATTCAGCTGCCAGGGTGCTCCCCCACACCAAGCCCTGGCAACACATCACTCCCACCCTTGTCCACCTTCACTGGCTTCCGGTCAAATCCCACATTTCTTATAAAATCCTCCTCCTCTATAAATCCCTCCATGCTCATCCCCCCCTTGTCCCTATCAGACCTCCTCAACCCCTATATTCCGTCATGGAATCTGCGGTCCGCAGACACGGGCCTGCTTTCCATCCCCAACACCAGCCTGCGGACTTTTGGGGAAAGAGCCTTCAGTGTGGCAGCCTCCACCCTTGGGAACTCTATTCCAGCAGAGATCCGCAACGCTGCTTCTTTGGACAAGTTTAAATGACTACTGAAAACCTACCTTTTTACTAAGGCCTATGGTCTGTAGACTTTTGAGCTTTGTTTTTTGTTTTTCATAATGTAAAGCATCCTTGGGTTCCTTGAAAGGCGCTATACAAAACTAAGTTGTTGTTGTTTCCATTTGAGAAAACACATAACGGGTCTCAGAAAGATGCTTAAGATGAATAAAGGAAAATGCTCTAAAAGGTTAAAGACTAAGTAAGTAAGGTCATGATGAGTGTGTTGCACTGGGTGATCGTCCTCTTACTGTTTCCTCTACCTGTCATCTCGCTCTCTGTCTTTTATGCACAAAGCTGCTGTGCCAGTGCCAGTCAATGTCAAGGCAGCTGTCCTGAATCCCACAGCAACCAGTAGAACTGACTTGGTCACGTGTTGACTTGACGCCAACTTTAGACTCCAGCCAAAGGGATGCCAAACGTTTATTACCAACGCTGCTGCTGCAAAGAAGGCCTTCATCACAGAGATGCCTTCTTCCTCAGGCCAGCCCGGTCAGGGGGAGAAGATTGGCCACAGAGGTGTGGATGCCTCAGGAGAGACCACCTATAAGAAGACCACATCCGCTGCCCTGAAAGGTGCCATCCAGCTGGGTATAGGTTACACAGTGGGTAACCTGAGCTCCAAGCCAGAGAGAGACGTGTTGATACAGGACTTCTGTGTGGTAGAGAGTATCTTCTTCCCCAGCAAGGGCAGCAATTTGATGCCAGCCCACTATTTTCCAGACTGTCGCTTCAAAACCTACATTCCTGTTGCTTTCCGCTATTTAAGAGAACTGTTCGGCATCAGACTGGATGACTGCCTGTACTCGCTGTGTAATGAGCCCCCGATCGGGCCGACCAACCCGGGAGCAAGTGGGTCAGTTTTCTATCTGACCAAGGATGATGAGTTCATCATCAAGACTGTCATGCGTAAGGAGGCTGAGTTTCTACATAAATTGCTGCCTGGATACTGTATGAGCGAAAGGTTGTAGCTTGCAGCTTCCCTGCACTGGCTGCTGGAGGAGCCCCTGATTCATGGAGCCAGGCTGGCTGTCCAAGATCGGCGCACTCCAGGACTTTCCCAGAAACCGGTTTCCACCAGGAATATCACCCTGCAGTGCATAGTGGCTGCAGCAGGATCAGGACTCGACAACACCGAGGCAGCAGCTCAGCTGTTCAACATGAGGTCTACGTGCCGCACGAGAGACATTTTAGATCTATGGATTAAAAACCGTCTGACGAGGAGCTGACGATGCGGAGGGGCTACGACAGGAGAGCAGAGCACCCAAACAGAAAGGACCTTTTTCCAGAACTTGGGGGAGTATTGTGCTCCGTGGGTGATGATGAAGATCGGGTTTTCTTCTTCTAATTTGTGTAACGAGGAAAAGTCCCGACTGTATTGCTGGCTTATGTTTTATTTATTCATTATGTAAATTGTGTAAATACAACGTCCATTGCACGTTGTCCATCTTGGGGGAGAATCCTCCTCTGTTGCTCTCCCTGAGGTTTCTTCCTGTTTCTTCTCCCTGCTAGAGGTTTTTTAGGGAGTTTTCCTTATCCGATGTGAGGGTCTAAGGACAGGAGATTGTGTTACTGTGAAGCCCCTTGAGCTGAATTTGTGTTTGTCATGTTGGGCTGTACAAGTAGAGTTGACTTGACAATTAAATTTGTAGTTGAGGTCTCTCTCTCTCTCTCTCTCTCTCTCTCTCTCTCTCTCTCTCTCTCTGTCTCTCTCTCTCTCTCTCTCTCTCTCTCTCTCTCTCTCTCTCTCTGTCTGTCTCTCTCTCTCTCTCTCTCTCTCTCTCTCTCTGAATTGACCTGGAGTTCTGTGATGGAAGATGAACTTTTTGTTGGCTGTATTAATGTGAAGGAGTGACTTTGTTAATATATGTCATTGTTACATTTTGTTTTCCTGTTCAATAAAGACCTTTTCTAAATTCCAATTCTCTCTCTCCCTCCCTCCCTCCCTCCCTCCCTCTCTCCATCAGGTTAATTAACATTACAAAATCAGCCTTTTTTGTGACGAAACAACAAACAGACCAACGTAGAAAGTAACAACAAATGGAACTAAAATGAAAAGAATCTATTCCAGTTGTGCCAAGGAGAAAAACATGTTGTGTATGCTGGATCACTCTCCCTCTCCCGCCCCAAGGAGTACTACAATTACACTCTGACATCTGGAAGTTACAAGAATATCCGGTGGCCAGAATCAGTGTCTGAGCTAAAAACAACAGAGACTTCCACCACAAATAGAAGCGAGCTGATGGTTGGTTAGATGTGGCGCAGTGCCGGAGACAAACCAGTGACCAGCTCAGAACGGGGACAGACTGGCGGACGGCTCTGAGGAACCAGCTCAGAATGGGGACAGACCGGCAGACCGGCTCTGAGCGACCAGCTCAGAACAGGGACAGACCGGCAGACGGCTCTGAGCTACCACCTCAGAACAGGGACAGACCGGCAGAAGGCTCTGAGCGACCAGCTCAGAACGGGGACAGACCGGCAGACCGGCTCTGAGCGACCAGCTCAGAACGGGGACAGACCGGCAGACGGCTCTGAGCAACCAGCTCAGAACGGGGACAGACCGGCAGACGGCTCTGAGCGACCAGCTCAGAACGGGGACAGACCGGCAGACGGCTCTGAGCGACCAGCTCAGAACGGGGACAGACCGGCAGACGGCTCTGAGCAACCAGCTCAGAACGGGGACAGACCGGCAGACGGCTCTGAACAACCAGCTCAGAACGGGGACAGACCGGCGGACGGCTCTGAGCGACCAACTCAGAACGGGGACAGACCGGCAGACGGCTCTGAACGACCAGCTCAGAACGGGGACAGACTGGCGGACGGCTCTGAGCGACCAACTCAGAACGGGGACAGACCGGCAGACGGCTCTGAGCGACCAGCTCAGAACGGGGACAGACCGGCGGACGGCTCTGAGCGACCAGCTCAGAACGGGGACAGACCGGCGGACGGCTCTGAGCGACCAGCTCAGAACGGGGACAGACCGGCAGACGGCTCTGAGCGACCAACTCAGAACAGGGACAGACCGGCAGACGGCTCTGAGCGACCAGCTCAGAACGGGGACAGACCGGCGGACGGCTCTGAGCGACCAGCTCAGAACGGGGACAGACCGGCAGAAGGCTCTGAGCGACCAGCTCAGAACGGGGACAGACCGGCAGAAGGCTCTGAGCGACCAGCTCAGAACGGGGACAGACCGGCAGACGGCTCTGAGCGACCAGCTCGGAACGGGGACAGACCGGCGGACGGCTCTGAGCGACCAGCTCGGAACGGGGACAGACCGGCAGACGGCTCTGAGCGACCAGCTCGGAACGGGGACAGACCGGCAGACGGCTCTGAGCGACCAGCTCGGAACGGGGACAGACCGGCAGACGGCTCTGAGCGACCAGCTCGGAACGGGGACAGACCGGCAGAAGGCTCTGAGCGACCAGCTCAGAACGGGGACAGACCGGCGGACGGCTCTGAGCGACCAGCTCAGAACGGGGACAGACCGGCGGACGGCTCTGAGCGACCAGCTCAGAACGGGGACAGACCGGCAGACGGCTCTGAGCGACCAGCTCAGAACGGGGACAGACCGGCAGACGGCTCTGAGCGACCAGCTCAGAACGGGGACAGACCGGCAGACGGCTCTGAGCGACCAGCTCAGAACGGGGACAGACCGGCAGACGGCTCTGAGCGACCAGCTCAGAACGGGGACAGACCGGCAGACGGCTCTGAGCGACCAGCTCAGAACGGGGACAGACCGGCAGACGGCTCTGAGGAACCAGCTCAGAACAGACCGGCAGAAGGCTCTGAGCGACCAGCTCAGAACGGGGACAGACCGGCAGACGGCTCTGAGCGACCAGCTCAGAACGGGGACAGACCGGCAGACGGCTCTGAACGACCAGCTCAGAACGGGGACAGACTGGCAGACGGCTCTGAGCGACCAGCTCAGAACGGGGACAGACCGGCAGACGGCTCTGAACGACCAGCTCAGAACGGGGACAGACTGGCAGAAGGCTCTGAGCGACCAACTCGGAACAGGGACGGACCGGCAGACGGCTCTGAGCGACCAGCTCAGAACGGGGACAGACCGGCAGAAGGCTCTGAGCGACCAGCTCAGAACGGGGACAGACCGGCAGACGGCTCTGAGCGACCAGCTCAGAACGGGGACAGACCGGCAGACGGCTCTGAGGAACCAGCTCAGAACAGACCGGCAGACCGGCTCTGAGCGACCAGCTCAGAACGGGGACAGACCGGCAGACGGCTCTGAGGAACCAGCTCAGAACAGACCGGCAGACCGGCTCTGAGCGACCAGCTCAGAATGGGGACAGACTGGCAGACCGGCTCTGAGGAACCAGCTCAGAACAGACCGGCAGACGGCTCTGAGCCCACTTCAGCTTAGACAGTAAACCATTCCTGTTTTGAGTTAGACATGGACATAAGTCAAACTCATTCAGAACAAACAGTCACAAGCTGTTTCTCTGACAGACTGACCGTTAACCCACAGAATGACCTCTGTGTGACCCTGCAGCGGTCATGTGACCCCAGAGCAAACGGAGGGGGATTGTGGGTATTTTATTCCCTGAGTTGACAGAGACGGACTGGACTCAGATCAGCCAGAGACTGACACTGGAGTCTGTTAATGGCAGGGGCCTGCAGCCCCACCAGCTGATTATACACACACACACACACACACACACACACACACACACACACACACACACACACACACACACACACACACACACACACACACAGAGAGAGAGAAGACAGCTGTCTGTTGTCGGAATGGAAAGTATTTTAGTTTCTGGCTTTTTGTTTCAGTTCTTCTTTTACAAACAGCTTCTCACCAAAGTCAGTGTGCCAATGTCAAATACAAAACACCTTTTGATTAAAATGGGAAACAAAAATGGGAAGTTGTGACATGGTGCAGTGCATTGTGGGTTCAAGGGAGGATGATGTGGTTGCTTTTAGTTTGCTAACAAGCTACAGAGGGGAAGGTTTGTCAGAACGATGGAAAAGCATCACAAGCTAGCGGTGATTCTCCATCTGGTCCTTCTGTTGCTCGAGTTTCTGGATCTATCTCTACGGCGTTCAGAAGACCCTGCCATGAGGCCGCCGTGCACTGCAGTACATCATCACTTCATTCATTTCAATTACTCTACCATCAGAACCAGTCAGCACCACAGCCCCACCGGATGTGGACCGACACCTGGTTCACAGTGGACCTTTTCTTGTCACTAAGCCGTCACTGCCAGCTGTTTATGGCTTCCGCCTTCACGAGAGTCCGCTTCCTGAGATCCATAACTTGTTTATTTCCTTCTCTTTATTCTACCCCACCCTCCTCATTTGTTCCAATGATTTCGTTATTTTCTGTGCTTAGTTCACTCATCGCTAGACTCTCTAGTTTTCTTTCTCAAGCGACTTTTATGTTAGTACGAAGCTTCTCGTTCCTAGTCTACTAGCTTTGACCTTAGCCTAGCTTAGCAGTTAGCCCCAGTACATTTGCAGCCAAAGCAGCCTGGTTAAAACGATGGTATGCGGTGACTGTTCCGCAGTTACAGACCGGTTGTCTCTACTAGAGAGACATGTCTGTGAGTTAGAGCAGCTGCTTTCGGCTAGGATTACGTTAGATGTGACGGGCAGGCCAGATAGCCTTAGCCCCGACTAGACAACAGACCTGCTATTGTTAGCACTAGCTAGCCTCGTCGGCAGATGAGGTGGAGTTTGTCTCTGTTTACCAGCATGGGAAAGCTTGCAAGAGCAAGCCACCGGCCGGGCGGCCTGGTCTGCAGTCGCGTCTCCTGAAAGCAAACCAGTTTTTGCCGCTCACCAGTTTTTGCCGCTCACCAGTTTTCGCCCCTCACCAGTTTTCGCCCCTCACCAGTTTTTGCCGCTCACCAGCCCTGTTGGTAATCCTATTGGCCAGCGTGCCTCTTCCGCTCCTGTTGACAGAGTAAAGCAGCACATGCTAGTCCTAGGAGACCCCCTTACCCGCAATATTAGATTAGCTTCACCAGCCTTGGTTCATTGTTTACCCGGGGCCAGAGTCTCCGATGTAGAGGATAATCTTAGGGTGCTGGCATCACGGATGGAGAAACAGGGAACCCAGGCACGCAGCACCACTACTTTCAGCAACACTGTTCTTCATGTCAGCACCAACAATGCAATGTTTGGGGGGGGGGGTCCGGGCAGCGTAACGGTCTATTCCATTGCCTACCAACATGGGGATCGAATCCCTGTGTTACCTCCGGCTTGGTCGGGCATCCCAACTGACACAATTGGCTGTGTCTGTGGGTGGGAAGCCGGATGTGGGTATGTGTTCTGGTCGCCGCACTAGCGCCTCCTCTGGTCAGTCGGGGCGCCTGATGCTCCTATGCGCTACGTCCCCCTGGCGAAACTCCTCACTGTCAGATAAAGAGAAGCAGCTGGCGACTCCACATATATCGGAGGAGGCATGTGGTAGTCTGCAGCCCTCCCCGGATCGGCAGAGGGAGTGGAGCAGAGACAGGGATGGCTCGGAAGAGTGGCACAACGGGCAGGATGCAATTGGGGGGAAAGGGGGGGGTATGCTAGGTTGAGGCAATCAGAGATCACAAAAGCCAGCCTAGACCGGATGCTAGAGTTGGCCAGAAAGATGTGTTGACGTCGATTAATTGTTTCTGGTCCCTTACCTGTGAGGAGTACTGATGAGATGTAGAGTAGGCTCACCTCAATAAACCGCTGGCTAGCTCGTTACTGTAATGAGCGGGGGTTTGGCTTTCTTGATAACTGGCCTTCTTTCTGGGGCCGCCCTGACCTGCTGAAAGCAGCCGGCATTCACCCAACTGGGGACGGCGCCGCTCTTCTGTCTCGCTGTCTACGTTTAGTTGGACACTAAGGACTTCTCATTCAGCAGGTTGCAGGTGATTAGAGAGCCTGCTAGGTTTAAAGCTAGTGTGGATGTGGAGTCAATTGTTTTGATATATTTAGTCAGGGAATTTTTCCTAATATATATTATCAGATCGACAGCTTGGTCTAGAACATTGAAACCGTCTCCCTATCCTGCTGTATTTCTCTCAAACTCTCGACTCCTAAATGTGTGAATCACAGTAATCTGATAATCATTCCTACCACTGGTGGTGGTGAAATGTGCAACGGAGTAGTCAAGTCAATTTTAATTGTATAGCCCAATATCACAAATTACAAATTTGGCTAGTACCTAATTATCTACAGAGCCAAACATTTAACATTATCAAAAGAGTGACCACATATTATCCAAAGTGTTGGTCGTCAAAATTTTCAACTACTACTATTACTGTTGGCTGCTCCCGTTAGGGGGCGCCACAGCGGATCATCCGTCTCCATTTCTTCCTGTCCTCTGCATCTTCCTCTGTCTCACCAGCCACCTGCATGTCCTCCCTCACCACCTCCATAAACCTCCTCTTTGGCCTTCCTCTTCTCCTCCTCCCTGGCAGCTCCATATTCAGCATCCTTCTCCCAGTATACCCAGCATCTCTCCTCCACACATGTCCACACCATCTCCATCTTGTCTCTCTTGCTCTGTCTCCAAACCGTCCAACCTGAGCTGTCCCTCTAGTATACTCGTTCCTAATCCTGTCCTTCTTCATCACTCCCAGTGAAAATCTCATCTTCATCTCTGCCACCTCCACCTCCTCCTCCTGTCTTTTCATCAGTGCCACTGTCTCCAAACCATACAACATAGCTGGTCTCACAACCATCTTGTAAACCTTCCCTTTAACTCTTGCTGGTACCCTTCTGTCACACATCACTCCTGACACTCTTCTCCACCCACTCCACCCTGCCTGCTCTCTCTTCTTCACTGCTCTTCTGCACTCCCCGTTACTTTGGACAGTTGATCCCAAGTATTTAAACTCATACACCTTGTAGTATTTCAACTCATACACCTTCGTCACCTCCACTCCTTGCATCCTCACCATTCCGCTGTCCTCCCTCTCATTCACACATAGGTATTCCGTCTTGCTCCTACTGACTTTCATTCCTCTTCTCTCCAGTGCATACCTCCACCTCTCCAGGCTCTCCTCCACCTGCACCCTACTCTCGCTACAGATCACAATATGGGTTGTGAGTGTGTGACGGGACTGTGAGGAAGAGTGTGATGGGACTGTGAGGAAGAGTGTGATGGGACTGTGAGGAAGAGTGTGAAAGCTGAATCCAACTCACAGCGAATCACGTGACTGATGAAACATCTGCTCTGCTATCACATCACACTGAAGTCCATGTAGACCTCCACTCCATGAACACGGCGGGTGAAGTTGTGTACAGGGCAGGTGAAGTTGTGTACACGGCAGGTGAAGTTGTGTACACGGTTGTGTACAGGGCAGGTGAAGTTGTGTACAGGGCAGGTGAAGTTGTGTACAGGGCAGGTGAAGTTGTGTACAGGGCAGGTGAAGTTGTGTACAGGGCAGGTGAAGTTGTGTACAGGGCAGGTGAAGTTGTGTACAGGGCAGGTGAAGTTGTGTACACGGCAGGTGAAGTTGTGTACACGGTTGTGTACATGGCAGGTGAAGTTGTGTACACGGTTGTTTACAGGGCAGGTGAAGTTGTGTACACGGTTGTGTACAGGGCAGGTGAAGTTGTGTACAGGGCTGGTGAAGTTGTGTACAGGGCAGGTGAAGTTGTGTACACATGAAGTCGGTGCTCGAGTCTGATTGAAACGGGATGTTTAACGTGTCTGGAGACACAGCGAGTGACGTAACAGCAGAAGAAGAACTGGAGGAAACGTGTCAGCAGTGAGTGAGGAGGTTGTTATCATGGAGGAGGTGAAGATGCGTGTGTGTGTGTGTGTGTGTGTGTGTGTGTGTGTGTGTGTTGGTCATTCCTGTCTGTCAGCTCGGATATGTGATATGATTAACTTTCTAGAACAAACGTGAAAGGAGGGTCAGCTGTGAGCTGTGACGTCGTGAGCGAGGAGGCGAGAGAGAAAAGAGAGACAAAGAGAGAGAGGAGAGACAAAGGGAGAGAGGAGAGGAAACAATGGCGTGTTTCTGTGGCTGACTTCCTGGTTGGCTGGCTGAGAGAAGCGTCTTCTGTTGGACCTCCAGTGCTGCTTCCCAGAGCAGGAGGTCAGCTGACCCCCGGAGAAGAAGAAGAAGAAGAAGACGTGTTTGTTTGGCATTGTTTCATTCAGAGCAGTGACACGTCTCTAATGTAGCTCTCACACACACACACACACACACACACACACACACACACACACACACACACACACACACACACACACGTCATTCACCTCTCTCTCTCACACACACACACAC
>JAJHIY020000471.1:205000-217500 GCA_022114975.2 Lampris megalopsis
GATCCAGATCCAGTAGAAACAGGCCCAGTAGAAACAGGCCCAGTAGAAACAGAGCCAGTAGATATACAGAGCCAGTAGATATACAGAGCCAGTAGAAACAGTTCTACTGATTACATCAACGTTTTGTCCACAGTGAACGCAGCATGGGTTGCTGGCTCCTGCAGGTTTCTCCTCTATAACACCAGGAGGAGTCGCCCAGTCCTCCCCGACCAGACAGCACAGGTGCTCCTCCAGGCTCTGGTCATCTCCCGGCTGGACTAGGGCACCTCCCTCCTTGCTGGCGCCCCGGCGTCGGCCATCAGACCTGTGGAGCTTGTTCAGAAAGCTGCAGCTGGTCTGGTGTTCACCCGCCCTAAGTTCTCCCACACACCACCTCCCCTTCTCCTGTCCCTAACTGGCTCCCAGGAGCTCCTCCTGGCATCCGGTTTAAGACTCTGGTGCTGGTCTACAGGGCAGTGAAAGGACCCGCTCCTTCCTATCTCCAGGCCATGGTCAAGCCCTGCTGCTGATCGACCCGGTCCCGGCTCGGTTCTGTCCTGGCCCCACAGTGGTGGACTGAACTCCCCACTGATGTCAGGACAGCGGAGTCCTGCCCATCTTTCACCGCAGGTTCAAAACTCACCTCTTTAGGAGCTACTGGTACCATGTTACTTGTTCTTAGCACTTGTTGTATTCACTCATTTAAAACACAAACCTCTTTCTTGGGCTTTTACTGTAGCACTGGTTTTGCTCTTAGATGCTTGTTTAGACGCACTTCTGACCTCTGATGACTAGTAGCTCTCCTGGTCTCCTACGTTACATGATGCTCTTATTGTAAGTCGCTTTGGATAAAAGCGTCGGCTAAATGACTGTCATGTCATGTCATGTCATGTCATGTCATGTCATGTCATGTCATGTCATGTCATGTCACCGTAATGTAATGAACACATAATGTTGAAACAAAAGAATTTGTGTTTATATGTGTGTGTGTGTGTGTGTGTGTGTTGTACATGTGGACAGATGAAGTCTATATTCACTACACCAACACACTGACCCCAAGTAAAAAGCGACCGTTTCTCTTAACAAGGAGCTGTAACAGGAAGTCATATTGTTTGTAGCAGGAAGTCGTACTGTTTGTTTGCTCGCCGCCAGGGGGCGTTCAGGTTCACTCTCTTCTCTTATAAGGTTGGTTGAAAGTTAAACCAGTCGACTGATTTTACTGGTTTCGTCTGACAGTCTTGAATTTTGCAGAACAAAACATTCAACAACGTGTTTTGGGTTTGTGAACGACCGACATTGTGTTTTTATCTGAGGGGACCGTCTAGTCCTCATTAATAGTCATAAGGTGACCTTTGAGTGACATGTACAAGTAAGGGTGGGCAGCAAGGGTGGGCGGGTTTAATAGTTTGTTGCTTTGAGCTGATTGGCTGTGTGTAAATGAGTGTCTGATGACGTCACGAGTATCAGAAAACTAAATGCCAGCTGAGAGGAGCTGGGCGGGAGGGAGATCTTCTAAAAGGAGACAGATGGAAGAACTGAAGGTCACCTTTTCTACTTGTGTCAGCTCAGCCCGTCAGGAGAGCCTGTCCGACTATGGAGGAAACAAGCCCTTCTTAGAAAAATACGGTCAGATTTTAAGCACTCCCAGACAGCATCCGGATGTGGACCACTTCAGGCAGTGATGCAGCACTGGTGGTCTTCTTCTGGCCCTGACAACATGGATGTGAGCCTGAAGTGGCCCACATGTATAACAGCAAACATGGCCCAAATATGCCACATCACATGTGGGCCTTTGGTGGCAAAGCTGCGGTGCTCTGGGCAACATGTAGTCTGGATGTGAGCCTGCAGCGCCCCGTGTGGTAAATGGGGAATATGGCCCAAATATCACAAAACAAATATGGCCACCTTTGGCAAACATGCAGCATTGCTGTGGCTTGGTTCTGGCCCAGATCTGGCAAACAGGAGCGGACCGCCCAAGTGCCATCACTCCACGCGGTATGTGGGCCGGATGAAGTGCCGGGTGTGGGACGGGTCCGGGCCACAGCAGCTTTGCTATCTGGGTTTTATATGGTGCTGGTTAAGATAGTGATGTCTTCCAGACAAACCAGCAGGAGGATGCCCTGGACCTCTGGCTTCACCCACGTCACACCATACGGTTCATAAAGACACACAACAACGGTCTTTATGGAGGTCTCTGTTTAGACCGACATGCCGAGTCCCATCTGGTGGAAGAGGATGATCGTCCTCACACTGACCCTTGAAACCAGTACAACCACAGTCTTCTACTGGTGGTTGCTGGTGCTGACCAGTACAACCACAGTCTTCCACTGGTGGTTACTGGTGCTGCCCAGTACAACCACAGTCTTCTTCTGGTGGTTACTGGTGCTGCCCAGTACAACCACAGTCTTCTGCAGGTGGTTACTGGTGCTGACCAGTACAACCACAGTCTTCTGCAGGTGGTTACTGGTGCTGACCAGTACAACCACAGTCTTCTGCAGGTGGTTACTGGTGCTGACCAGTACAACCACAGTCTTTGGCTGGTGGTTACTGGTGCTGACCAGTACAACCACAGTGTCCTGCTGGTGGTTACTGGTGCTGACCAGTACAACCACAGTCTTCTACTGGTGGTTACTGGTGCTGACCAGTACAACCACAGTCGTAGTGCGTTGGCCACTGCCTTGCTCAAAGTCACAGTTATGGTGTGAATTTGTGAGAAAATGTATAAAGTGTTTGTCAGTGACAGAGGGAGATGCAGAAGACAGGAAGAGATGGAAACTGATGATCCGATGTAGCGCCCCCTAGCGGGAGCAGCCGAAACTACTAGTAGTAATAATGGAAGTAGTAGTAGCAGCAGCAGTGGTAGTAGTAGTAGTAGTAGTAGTAGTAGTAGTAGGTATAAAGTGTTTTTCGTTGACTTTGTTTTCCATGATTTTCTCGGGCAGGATTTGGATTGAAACCGGACACTTTCTAAAGCAGCTCCTCTCACAAGCAGAACAGAAGCCCAGTCCTCCCAGTAAACCACTGGGAACACCTGCCCATCCTCCTGCTGCAGAGAGGAACGAGACGTGACTCCTCTCAGCAGAGACACAACGTGGAGCATCTTCCTGGCTCTCATCTCATATCTCTTCAACCTATGTGTGCGTGCGTGCGTGCGTGCGTGCGTGTGTATGTGTATGATCACACGATGTGAAGGGGCAGGACGTGTGTGATCACGTGATACGAAGGGGCGGGGCGTGTGTGCTCATTGACGTCAAGGGGCGGGGTCTTGGTGGGTCCCATCTGGCCATTTAAGAAGTGTGTGAGCCTGTTGTTCTTTCATCATCAACCGAGATTACTCCCGAATCTCCAACCGTCTATCTATCTATCTATCTATCTATCTATCTGTATGTCTCTCTGTATGTCTCTCTGTATGTCTATCTATCTATCTATCTATCTATCTATCTATCTGTATGTCTATCTGTATGTCTATCTATATATCTGTCTGTCTGTCTGTCTGTGTCTGTCTGTATATCTGTCTGTCTATCTATCTATCTATCTATCTATCTATCTATCTATCTATCTATCTATCTATCTATCTATCTATCTATCTATCTATCTGTCTGTCTGTCTGTCTGTCTGTGTCTGTCTGTATATCTGTCTGTCTATCTATCTATCTATCTATCTATCTATCTATCTATCTATCTGTATGTCTATCTATATATCTGTCTGTCTGTCTGTCTGTGTCTGTCTGTATATCTGTCTGTCTGTCTATCTATCTATCTATCTATCTATCTATCTATCTATCTATCTATCTATCTATCTGTCTGTCTGTCTGTCTGTGTCTGTCTGTATATCTGTCTGTCTATCTATCTATCTATCTATCTATCTATCTATCTATCTATCTATCTATCTATCTATCTATCTATTTTATTCAATTCAATTCAATATGTGCTTTATTGGCGTGACATACATTTGTGTACATGGTTCCAAAGCATGTAAAACAACAACAACACAATCCAACAATGATTGTAATAATAAAAGCAACAACAATGTATGTATGTATGTATGTATGTATGTATGTATGTATGTATGTATGTATCTATCTATCTATCTATCTATCTGTCTGTCTGTGTGTCTGTCTGTCTGTCGGTCGTGATAGTGTATGTATATACTAGTGTATGTGACCTGATTTTAGCTTTGGTTTCAGTATCAACTCTTAGATCACATGTTCTATTTGTACGTATACTTGTGTATCAGTAGTAGCAGTATAGTATATATACTAGTGTATCAGTAGTTGTAGTATAGTATGTATACTAGTGTATCAGTAGTAGCAGTATAGTATATGTACTAATGTATCAGTAGTAGTAATATAGTATCTATACTAGTGTATCAGTAGTAGTAATATAGTATGGATATTAGTGTATCAGTAGTAGTAGTAGTAGTAGTAGTATAGTATGTATACTTGTGTATGAGTAGTAGTAATATACTAGTATGTATACTAGTGTATTAGTAGTATAGTATATATACTAGTGTATCAGTAGTAGTAGTATAGTATGCATACTAGTGTATCAGTAGTAGCAATTTAGTATGGATACTAGCGTATCAGTAGTCGTAATATGTATGCTAGTGTATCGATAGTAGTAATATAGTATGGATACTAGTGTATCAGTAGTAGTAGTATAGTATGTATACTTGTGTATGAGTAGTAGTAATATACTAGTATGTATACTAGTGTATTCGTTGTATAGTATCTATACTAGTGTATCAGTAGTAGTAATATAGTATGTATACTAGTGTATTAGTAGTATAGTATGTATACTAGTGTATCAGTAGTATTAGTAGTATAGTATGTATACTAGTGTAGTAGTAGTATAGTATGTATACTAGTGTATTAGTTGTAAATATGTGTACTAGTGTATCAGTAGTAGTAGTAGTATAGTATGTATACTAGTATATCAGTAGTAGTAGTATAGTATGTATACTAGTGTGTCAGTAGTAGTAGTAGTAGTAAGTATGTATACTAGTGTATTATTATTATTAGTAGTATAGTATCTATACTAGTGTATCAGTAGTAGTAGTAGTATAGTATGTATACTAGTGTATCCGTAGTAGTAGTAGTAGTAGTAGTAGTATAGTATGTATACTAGTGTGTCAGTAGTAGTAGTATAGTATGTATACTAGTGTATCAGTAGTAGTTGTAGTGGTAGTATTACAGTATGTATACTAGTGTGTCAGTAGTAGTAGTAGTATGGTATGTATACTAGTGTATCAGTAGTAGTAGTATGGTATGTATACTAGTGTGTCAGTAGTAGTAGTAGTATGGTATGTATACTAATGTATCAGTAGTAGTAGTATGTTATGTATACTACTGTGTCAGTAGTAGTAGTATGGTATGTATACTAGTGTGTCAGTAGTAGTAGTAGTAGTAGTATAGTATGTATAGTAGTGTGTCAGTAGTAGTAGTAGTAGTAGTATGGTATGTATAGTAGTGTGTCAGTAGTAGTAGTAGTAGTAGTATGGTATGTATAGTAGTGTGTCAGTATCAGCTCAGATCATGTGACCTGTGGGACACATGTGGACCACGTGTCATTCCCTGACTGATCGGGGCTCCAGTCAGTAAGTCAGTTGATTGATGAAGGTGGTCTCGGTGTCGGTACTCTAGGCTGGACGTGGAAGCGGTCCTGCATCACCTCCTCCTCCTCCTCCTCCTCCTCCTCCTCCTCATCATCATCAACAGTGTGTGTGTGTGTGTGTGTTGTAGTCAGTCAGCAGGACCAGCGTGTTTACACTACACGTTACTTTGTGTCACACCTGCTTCCCTTCATCTGCCCTCTGGGACACGTGTGTGTGTGTCTGTGTACGAGAGAGAGACAGACAGACAGAGAGAGGGAAGCGAGGGATGGAGAGAGACAGACAGGGAGAGACAGAGAGAGAGAAGCGAGGGATGGAGAGACAGACAGAGAGAGAGGGAAGCGAGGGATGGAGAGAGACAGAGAGAGAGAGAAGTGAGGGATGGAGAGAGACAGACAGGGAGAGACAGAGAGAGAAGCGAGGGATGGAGAGAGACAGACAGGGAGAGGGAAGCGAGGGATGGAGAGAGACAGACAGGGAGAGACAGAGAGAGAGAAGTGAGGGATGGAGAGACAGACAGAGAGAGAGGGAAGCGAGGGATGGAGAGAGACAGAGAGAGAGAGAAGCGAGGGATGGAGAGACAGACAGAGAGAGATGGAAGCGAGGGATGGAGAGAGACAGAGAGAGAGAGAAGTGAGGGATGGAGAGAGACAGACAGGGAGAGACAGAGAGAGAGAAGCGAGGGATGGAGAGACAGACAGAGAGAGGGAAGCGATGGATGGAGAGAGACAGAGAGAGAGAGAAGTGAGGGATGGAGAGAGACAGACAGCGAGAGAGAGAAGTGAGGGATGGAGAGAGACAGACAGGGAGAGTGGAGAAGCGAGGGATGGAGAGACTGACAGGGAGAGAGGGAAGTGAGGGATGGAGAGAGACAGACAGACACAGACAGACAGAGAGAGAGAGAGGGAGAGAGACAGACAGACAGAGAGAGAGAGGGAAGTGAGGGATGGAGAGAGACAGACAGAGAGGGAAGCGAGGGATGGAGAGAGACAGACAGAGAGAGAGAGAGAAGCGAGGGATGGAGAGACAGACAGAGAGAGAGGGAAGCGAGGGATGGAGACAGACAGACAGACAGACAGACAGAGGGAAGTGAGGGATGGAGAGAGACAGAGAGAGGGAAGTGAGGGATGGAGAGACAGACAGACAGAGAGGGAAGTGAGGGATGGAGAGATACAGAGAGAGAGGGAAGTGAGGGATGGAGAGAGACAGACAGAGACAGAAGGAAGTGAGGGATTTAGAGAGACAGACAGAGACAGAGGGAAGTGAGGGATGGAGAGAGACAGAGAGGGAAGTAAGGGATGGAGAGAGACAGGCAGAGACAGAGAGAGAAGTGAGGGATGGAGAGAGACAGGCAGAGAGAGAGAGAAGTGAGGGATGGAGAGAGACAGAGAGGGAAGTGAGGGATGGAGAGAGACAGGCAGAGAGAGAGAGAAGTGAGGGATGGAGAGAGACAGGCAGAGAGAGAGAGAAGTGAGGGATGGAGAGAGACACAGACAGAGAGACAGAGAGAGGGAAGTGAGGGATGGAGAGACAGACAGACAGAGAGAGATAGGGAAGTGAGGGATGGAGAGACAGACAGAGAGAGAGGGAAGCGAGGGATGGAGAGACAGACAGAGAAAGGAAAGTGAGGGATGGAGAGAGACAGACAGAGAGGGAAGTGAGGGATGGAGAGAGACAGAGAGAGAGGGAAGTGAGGGATTTAGAGAGACAGACAGAGAGAGGGAAGTGAGGGATGGAGAGAGACAGAGAGAGGGAAGTGAGGGATGGAGAGACAGAGAGAGAGGGAAGTGAGGGATGGAGAGACAGACAGAGAGAGAGGGAAGTGAGCGATGGAGAGAGACAGAGAGAGAGGGAAGTGAGGGATGGAGAGAGACAGACAGGGAGAGAGGGAAGTGAGCGATGGAGAGAGACAGAGAGAGAGGGAAGTGAGGGATGGAGAGAGACAGAGAGAGAGGGAAGTGAAGGATTTAGAGAGACAGACAGAGGCAGAGGGAAGTGAGGGATGGAGAGACAGACAGAGAGGGAAGTGAGGGATGGAGAGAGACAGGCAGAGACAGAGAGGGAAGTGAGGGATGGAGAGACAGACAGAGAGAGGGAAGTGAGGGATGGAGAGAGACAGAGAGGGAAGTGAGGGATGGAGAGAGACAGGCAGAGACAGAGAGGGAAGTGAGGGATGGAGAGAGACAGGCAGAGAGAGAGAGAAGTGAGGGATGGAGAGAGACACAGACAGACAGACAGAGAGAGGGAAGTGAGGGATGGAGAGACAGACAGAGAGAGAGGGAAGCGAGGGATGGAGAGACAGACAGAGAGAGAGGGAAGCGAGGGATGGAGAGACAGACAGAGAGAGAGGGAAGTGAAGGATGGAGAGACAGAGAGAGAGGGAAGTGAGGGATGGAGAGAGAGAAGTGAGAGACAGACAGACAGACAGACAGACAGACAGACAGAGGGAAGTGAGGGATGGAGAGAGACACAGACAGAGAGACAGAGAGAGGGAAGTGAGGGATGGAGAGACAGACAGACAGAGAGAGATAGGGAAGTGAGGGATGGAGAGACAGACAGAGAGAGAGGGAAGCGAGGGATGGAGAGACAGACAGAGAAAGGGAAGTGAGGGATGGAGAGAGACAGACAGAGAGGGAAGTGAGGGATGGAGAGAGACAGAGAGAGAGGGAAGTGAGGGATTTAGAGAGACAGACAGAGAGAGGGAAGTGAGGGATGGAGAGAGACAGAGAGAGAGGGAAGTGAGGGATGGAGAGACAGACAGAGAGAGAGGGAAGTGAGCGATGGAGAGAGACAGAGAGAGAGGGAAGTGAGGGATGGAGAGAGACAGACAGGGAGAGAGGGAAGTGAGCGATGGAGAGAGACAGAGAGAGAGGGAAGTGAGGGATGGAGAGAGACAGAGAGAGAGGGAAGTGAGGGATGGAGAGAGACAGAGAGAGAGGGAAGTGAGGGATGGAGAGAGACAGAGAGAGAGGGAAGTGAGGGATGGAGAGAGACAGAGAGAGAGGGAAGTGAGGGATGGAGAGAGACAGACAGAGAGAGGGAAGTGAGGGATGGAGAGAGACAGAGAGAGGGAAGTGAGGGATGGAGAGACAGAGAGAGAGGGAAGTGAGGGATGGAGAGACAGACAGAGAGAGAGGGAAGTGAGCGATGGAGAGAGACAGAGAGAGAGGGAAGTGAGGGATGGAGAGAGACAGACAGGGAGAGAGGGAAGTGAGCGATGGAGAGAGACAGAGAGAGAGGGAAGTGAGGGATGGAGAGAGACAGAGAGAGAGGGAAGTGAGGGATGGAGAGAGACAGAGAGAGAGGGAAGTGAGGGATTTAGAGAGACAGACAGAGGCAGAGGGAAGTGAGGGATGGAGAGACAGACAGAGAGAGGGAAGTGAGGGATGGAGAGAGACAGAGAGGGAAGTGAGGGATGGAGAGAGACAGGCAGAGACAGAGAGGGAAGTGAGGGATGGAGAGAGACAGGCAGAGAGAGAGAGAAGTGAGGGATGGAGAGAGACACAGACAGACAGACAGAGAGAGGGAAGTGAGGGATGGAGAGACAGACAGAGAGAGAGGGAAGCGAGGGATGGAGAGACAGAGAGAGAGAGAGGGAAGCGAGGGATGGAGAGACAGACAGAGAGAGAGGGAAGTGAAGGATGGAGAGACAGAGAGAGAGGGAAGTGAGGGATGGAGAGAGAGAAGTGAGGGATGGAGAGACAGACAGACAGACAGACAGACAGACAGACAGACAGACAGACAGACAGAGGGAAGTGAGGGATGGAGAGAGACAGAGAGAGGGAAGTGAGGGATGGAGAGACAGACAGACAGACTGACAGAGGGAAGTGAGGGATGGAGAGAGACAGAGAGAGGGAAGTGAGGGATGGAGAGACAGAGAGAGAGGGAAGTGAGGGATGGAGAGAGAGAGAAGTGAGGGATGGAGAGACAGACAGACAGAGAGGGAAGTGAGGGATGGAGAGAGACAGAGAGAGAGAAGTGAGGGATGGAGAGACAGACAGACAGACAGACAGAGAGGGAAGTGAGGGATGGAGAGAGACAGAGAGAGAGGGAAGTGAGGGATGGAGAGAGACAGAGAGAGAGGGAAGTGAGGGATGGAGAGAGACAGACAGACAGACAGGCAGAGACAGAGGGAAGTGAGGGATGGAGAGACAGACAGACAGAGAGGGAAGTGAGGGATGGAGAGAGACAGACAGAGAGGGAAGTGAGGGATGGAGAGAGACAGAGAGAGAGGGAAGTGAGGGATGGAGAGAGACAGACAGAGACAGAGGGAAGTGAGGGATTTAGAGAGACAGACAGAGACAGAGGGAAGCGAGGGATGGAGAGACAGACAGAGAGGGAAGTGAGGGATGGAGAGACAGACAGAGAGAGAGGGAAGTGAAGGATGGAGAGAGACAGACAGACAGACAGACAGACAGAGGGAAGTGAAGGATGGAGAGAGACAGAGAGAGGGAAGTGAGGGATTGAGAGACAGAGAGAGAGGGAAGTGAGGGATGGAGAGAGAGAGAAGTGAGGGATGGAGAGACAGACAGACACAGACAGACAGAGAGGGAAGTGAGGGATGGAGAGAGACAGAGAGAGAGAGAAGTGAGGGATGGAGAGACAGACAGAGAGAGAGGGAAGTGAAGGATGGAGAGAGAGAGACAGACAGACAGACAGACAGACAGACAGACAGACAGAGGGAAGTGAGGGATGGAGAGAGACAGAGAGAGAGGGAAGTGAGGGATGGAGAGAGACAGAGAGAGAGGGAAGTGAGGGATTTAGAGAGACAGACAGAGAGAGGGAAGCGAGGGATGGAGAGAGACAGGCAGAGAGAGAGGGAAGCGAGGGATGGAGAGAGACAGGCAGAGAGAGAAGCGAGGGATGGAGAGACAGACAGAGAGAGAGGGAAGTGAGGGATTTAGAGAGACAGACAGAGAGAGAGGGAAGCGAGGGATGGAGAGAGACAGAGAGAGAGAGAAGTGAGGGATGGAGAGACAGACAGACAGACAGACAGACAGACAGACAGACAGAGAGGGAAGTGAGGGATGGAGAGAGACAGAGAGAGAGGGAAGTGAGGGATGGAGAGACAGCCAGAGAGAGAGGGAAGTGAAGGATGGAGAGAGAGAGACAGACAGACAGACAGACAGACAGACAGACAGACAGACAGAGGGAAGTGAGGGATGGAGAGAGACAGAGAGAGAGGGAAGTGAGGGAGGGAGAGAGACAGAGAGAGAGGGAAGTGAGGGATGGAGAGAGACAGACAGACAGAGAGGGAAGTGAGGGATGGAGAGAGACAGAGAGAGAGGGAAGTGAGGGATGGAGAGAGATAGACAGAGAGAGGGAAGCGAGGGATGGAGAGAGACAGGCAGAGAAAGAGAGAGAAGCGAGGGATGGAGAGACAGACAGAGAGAGAGGGAAGTGAGGGATGGAGAGAGAGAGAGAAGCGAGGGATGGAGAGACAGACAGAGAGAGAGGGAAGCGAGGGATGGAGACAAACAGACAGACAGACAGACAGACAGACAGAGAGAGAGAGAAGTGAGGGATGGAGAGAGACAGAGAGAGGGAAGTGAGGGATGGAGAGACAGACAGACAGAGAGGGAAGTGAGGGATGGAGAGAGACAGACAGAGAGGGAAGTGAGGGATGGAGAGAGACAGAGAGAGAGGGAAGTGAGGGATTTAGAGAGACAGACAGAGAGAGGGAAGCGAGGGATGGAGAGAGACAGGCAGAGAGAGAGGGAAGCGAGGGATGGAGAGAGACAGGCAGAGAGAGAAGCGAGGGATGGAGAGACAGACAGAGAGAGAGGGAAGTGAGGGATTTAGAGAGACAGACAGAGAGAGAGGGAAGCGAGGGATGGAGAGAGACAGAGAGAGAGAGAAGTGAGGGATGGAGAGACAGAGAGAGAGAGAAGTGAGGGATGGAGAGAGATAGACAGGGAGACAGGGAAGTGAGGGATGGAGAGAGACAGACAGACAGACAGAGAGAGAGATGGAAGTGAGGGATGGAAAGAGAGACAGAGAGGGAAGTGAGGGATGAGAGAGACAGACAGAGAGACACAGACAGACAGAGAGAGAGAGAGGGAAGTGAAGGATGGAGAGAGGCAGACAGGGAGAGAGATGGAAGTGAGGGATGGAAAGAGAGACAGAGAGGGAAGTGAGGGATGGAGAGAGACAGACAGAGAGGGAAGTGAGGGATGGAGAGAGACATAGAGAGAGGGAAGTGAGGGATTTAGAGAGACAGACAGAGAGAGGGAAGCGAGGGATGGAGAGAGACAGGCAGAGAGAGAGGGAAGCGAGGGATGGAGAGAGACAGGCAGAGAGAGAAGCGAGGGATGGAGAGACAGACAGAGAGAGAGGGAAGTGAGGGATTTAGAGAGACAGACAGAGAGAGAGGGAAGCGAGGGATGGAGAGAGACAGAGAGAGAGAGAAGTGAGGGATGGAGAGACAGAGAGAGAGAGAAGTGAGGGATGGAGAGAGATAGACAGGGAGAGAGGGAAGTGAGGGATGGAGAGAGACAGACAGACAGACAGAGAGAGAGATGGAAGTGAGGGATGGAAAGAGAGACAGAGAGGGAAGTGAGGGATGGAGAGAGACAGACAGAGAGACACAGACAGACAGAGAGAGAGAGAGGGAAGTGAAGGATGGAGAGAGGCAGACAGGGAGAGAGATGGAAGTGAGGGATGGAAAGAGAGACAGAGGGAAGTGAGGGATGGAGAGACAGACAGACAGAGAGGGAAGTGAGGGATGGAGAGACAGACAGAGAGAGAGGGAAGTGAGGGATGGAGAGAGACAGACAGACAGACAGACAGAGAGAGAGATGGAAGTGAGGGATGGAAAGAGAGACAGAGAGGGAAGTGAGGGATGGAGAGAGACAGACAGAGAGACACAGACAGACAGAGAGAGAGAGAGGGAAGTGAAGGATGGAGAGAGG
>JAJHIY020000471.1:222500-315000 GCA_022114975.2 Lampris megalopsis
GATGACCTGACCACGCTACAGGTGACATGACCACGGTACAGGTGACATGACCATGCTACAGGTGACCTGACCATGCTACAGGTGACATGACCACGCTACAGGTGACATGACCATGCTACATTTGTTCTGATGGCAGTTACCCATGATGCCATGGGCACTAACACCCCCCCATACCATCACAGATGCTGGCTTTTGGACTTTGTGCTGATAACAATCTGGATGGTCCTTTTCCTCTTTAGCCCGGAGGACACGACGTCCATGATTTCCAAAAACAATGTTAAATGTGGACTCGTCAGACCACAGCACACTTGTCCACTTTGCGTCAGTCCATCTCAGATGAGCTCGGGCCCAGAGAAGCCGGCGGGCGGTGTTTCTGGGTGGTGTTGATATCTGGCTTTGGCTTTGCATGGTAGAGTTTTAACTTGCACTTGTAGATGTAGCGACCAGCTGTGTTAACTGACGATGGTTTTCCCAAGTGCTCCTGAGCCCACGTGGTCATATCCTTTACACAATGATGTCGGTTTTTAATGCAGTGCTGCCTGAAGGGTCAAAGGTCACAGGCATTCAGTGTTGGTTTTGGGCCTTACCGCTTACATGCAGAGATTTCTCCGGATTCTCTGAATCTTGTGGTGATATTATGGACTGGAGATGAGGAAATCCCTAAATTCCTTGCAGTTGTACGTTGAGAAACGTTGTTCTTAAACTGTTGGACTATTTGCTCACGCAGTTGTTCACAAAGTGGTGAACCTCGCCCCATCCTTGCTTGTGAACGACTGAGCCTTTCTTCGGGGAGGCTCCTTTTATACCCAATCATGACACTCACCTGTTTCCAGTTAACCTGTTCACCTGTGGAATGTTCCCAACAGGTGGTTTTTGAGCATTCCTCAACTTCCCAGTCTTTTGTTGCCCCTGTCCCAGCTTCTTTGGAACGTGTTGCAGGCATCAAATTCACAATGAGGGAATATTTGCAAAAAACAATCAAGTTTATGAGTGTGAACATTAAATATCTTGTCTTTGTAGTGTATTCACTTGAATATAGGTGGAATAGGATTTGCAGATCATTGTATTCTGTTTTTATTCACGTTTTACACAACGTCCCAACTTCACTGGAGTTGGGGTTTGTACACACACATACATATATCTATCTATCTATATAGATATAGATAGATAGATATATGTATATATATATAGATATAGATATTCTTCTTTTGGCTTGTTCCCTGTTTCTCAGGGGGCGCCACAGCGGATTTGACAGTTTCCATCGGTACCCTGTGAAGGCGCAGCACTGATGGCGGTCGTTCTTAACCCGGGCCTTGACCGATCCAGTATGGTCTTGTCAGTCCGCATAATGATTTGGCAAAATGTTGCGTCGGATGCCCTTCCTGACACAACCACTAACCCTGTGGACGGGGGCACAGGTGAAGCGCTGGATGCCATCCCAGTATTCATGGACTTGCACCCATGCCTGTTGCCATCAGATGTTCCACTACTACAGCAAAAAGCTATTGACTGAACAGTTTGCATATCGTCCAGCTTTGCTATCATTCCGTATGTGGCAGGGGTGTCGGAAAAGCTGAGATGTGTATTTTCCAAACACCGCATCTCAGTTGCTCTCAAACCCCAAAACACGCTGTGGCAGAAGTTGGTTCCCCCCAAGGATCAGGTCCCCTGGCACAAACAAAGCAATACAGTGTACGCTGTTAAGTGCCAGGGGGATTGCGGTGACTTGTACCTTGGGGAAACTGATCAGACGCTGGCCAAGAGGATGGCACAACACAGGAGAGCTTACATGTCAGGCCAGGACTCCACAGTCTGCACCATCTACAGGCCAGGACTCCACAGTCTGCACCATCTACAGCCCAGTAGTGGCCACTTTCGGGGATGAGGATGTGCACATCCTTGATAGGGAGGAACACTGGTTTGAATGGGGAGTCAAAGAGGCCATCTATGTTAAGAGGGGACGACCATCCCTAAACCGAGGCGGGGGGGGGGGGGGCTAAGAGGATGTCTGTCGCCATCTTACAATGCTGTAATTACAACTATTCCCCAACCCTCTGTGAGTAGTACACATGGCCATTGAAACTCTAGTTAATGGGCACACCCATGTTTGTTCCTGAAACTGGTCGGTGGTTTCGGTCGTTATGCACTGTATTGTTTATAAGGTGTGCGTGTGTGTGTGTGTGTGTGTGTGTGTGTGTGTGTGTGTGTGTGTGTGTGTGTGTGTGTGTGAACTGATTAACTGTGAAGTGCTCTGAGTGGCTGTTGCAGCTAGAAAAGTGCTATATAAAATGCAACTAGATTGATGGCTTGATCTCAGTTGATTTCTTTTATGAACACTAACAGTGTTTTTAACAGTTTCCTGTCTGGTTTAAAAGGACTTCATAGTACAGAGGCAGTTCTAGTTAAGGTCACTAACGACCTACTGCTGACTGCAGACAGAGGTGACTGCTTGATTTTAGTTCTTTTAAACTGAAGTGCTGCCTTTGACACAGGAAATCACAGCATCCTCTTACTTCGCTTAGAGGCGTGGGTTGGCATCAAGGGCTCGGCTCTTAGCTTATTATGCTCTTACCTCACCAACAGAACTTTTTCTGTTTTGTTTTTTGGGGTAACTCTAACTTCCGCGATGGCTCAGTTGTGTTATGGTGTCCCTCAAGGCTCAGTTCTTGGCCCTCTTCTGTTTTCTATATACATGCTGCCCCTTGGCCAGGTCACTCAAAATCACGATGTGCGCTACCATTTTTATGCTGACGACACTCAGTTACACATGCCACTAAAACCCACAAACCCTAGCGCCCTAGCAAATCTCACAACTTGCCTCTGACATTAAATCCTGGATGTGTGAAAATTTACTTAAATTTAATGATGAGAAATCTGAGGTCATTCTGTTGCGTCCCCCAAATTGCCTTGGGCCATTTAGTACTAATCTTGGTGGTCTGTCTCGGTTTGGTACAAAAGGTGATCGGGCTTTTACTGTTAGAGCCCCCACACTGTGGAGCTCTCTTCCTGCTGAACTAAGACAAACCGACTCTCCAGCTTCTTTTAAATCTCGTCTTAAAACTTTTTCTTTTCATGAAAGCTTTTTCTAATGTTTGACATTTATTTTTATCCATTTATACTTCTTTCTTTTTTGTACACTATTGCTTATTTGGTCTTATTCATGTTTTTGCCTTGTCTGGTTTTATTTCTTTGTAAAGCATTTTGTAAAATTGATTTTGAAAAGCGCTATATAAATAAGAGTTATTATAATATTCATATATGCGTACACATTTTGTGTTTTGCCTCACAACAACAAGATTGCAAAGAATTAAATAGGATTAGACAAATACACATAGCAAATGTAACTCTTTAAGGCAGAAATATAACCGTCAAAACAACATAACAATAAAGCAATGGATTATAAAAGTAATAATATCAACCATAACAGCGTGAAACGCTGGCGGTTAAAGCTCGAGTCATACAGAGCTCCTGTGGTTGGGTGTTCAACGCAGATAAAGAGGCAGACACTCAGAGGAGCTTGTTCCAGAATTCTAGTCAAATGCTCCCGGTTTTATCGAAATGTGGAGGGGATCAAGCGGATGGCGGGCCAGCGTCATGTCCACCCACACGTAGGGCAGGGGAGGTGGGTGCTGGGGCGATGTGTGTGAATGATGGCGTGAGAATAAAAGCGGTACAACCAAGCCCAAGACTCAGCAAAGGTCATTCATAAAACATGGCCGTCTAAAAATAAAAAACCTGCTCGCTGTAATCTGGGCCATGGCTCCACGTCCTCCTGCTGGTTCATGTCAGATGTGATAATGGGAGCAGTAAGAAGGACACTGGGCTACGGCTCTCTCTCTCTCTCTCTCTCTCTGATGTGATGTGGGAGAGAGACACGTTGGGAAGAGAGAGAGGTGTGGTCCTCATCCAGCAGTGCTGCACAAAACACTTGGTGTTTCTGTGCAGCACTGCTGCCTAGGAGACTGTGTATTCTCTCAGTACTGTCAGAGGTACTGCTGTCTGGGTACCGTGTGTACCAGTATGTACTGTGGTACTATGTTAGTACTGTTAGAGGTACTGCTGTCTGTGTACCATGTGTATCAGTATGTACTGTGGTACTATGTTAGTACTGTTAGAGGTACTGCTGTCTGTGTACCATGTGTATCAGTATGTACTGTGGTACTATGTTAGTGCTGTTAGAGGTACTGCTGTCTGTGTACCATGTGTATCAGTATGTACTGTGGTACTATGTGAATAGTTAATAAATCCTTACACATCTCTGTATGTTTACTGTAAATAGTCTGTGTGAGTAAATCTCCAGATCAGTCTTTATTATTTCAGTAGTAGTTTATTAGTTCAGTAGTAGTTTATTAGTTCAGTAGTAGTTTATTAGTTCAGTAGTAGTTTATTAGTTCAGTAGTAGTTTTTTTATTTCAGTAGTAGTTTATTAATTCGGTAGTAGTTTTTTATTTCAGTAGTATTTTATTAGTTTAGTAGTAGTTTATTAGTTCAGTAGTAGTTTATTAGTTCAGTAGTAGTTTTTTATTTCAATAGTACTTTATTAGTTCAGTAGTAGTTTATTAGTTCGGTAGTAGTTTTTTATTTCAGTAGTAGTTTATTAGTTCAGTAGTAGTTTATTAGTTCAGTATTAGTTTATTATTTCAGTAGTAGTTTATTAGTTCAGCAGTAGTTTTTTATTTAAGTAGTAGTTTATTATTTCAGTAGTAGTTTATTAGTTCAGTAGTAGTTTATTAGTTCAGTAGTCGTTTTTTATTTCAATTTTAGTTTTTTATTTCAGTAGTAGTTTATTAGTTCAGTAGTAGTTTATTAGTTCAGTAGTAGTTTATTAGTTCAGTAGTAGTTTTTTATTTCAGTAGTAGTTTTTTATTTCGGTAGTAGTTTTTTATTTCGGTAGTAGTTTATTAGTTCAGTAGTAGTTTTTTATTTCAGTAGTAGTTTAGTAGTTCAGTAGTAGTTTTTAATTTCAGTAGTAGTTTTTTATTTCAGTAGTAGTTTATTAGTTCAGTAGTAGTTTATTAGTTCAGTAGTAGTTTTTTATTTCAATTTTAGTTTTTTATTTCAGTAGTTTTTATTTCAGTAGTAGTTTATTAGTTCAGTAGTAGTTTATTAGTTCAGTAGTAGTTTTTTATTTCAGTGGTTGTTTAGTAGTTCAGTAGTAGTTTTTCATTTCAGTAGTAGTTTATTAGTTCAGCAGTAGTTTTTATTTCAGTAGTATTTTATTAGTTCAGTAGTAGTTTATTAGTTCAGCAGTAGTTTTTATTTCAGTAGTATTTTATTATTTCAGTAGTAGTTTATTAGTTCAGCAGTAGTTTTTTATTTCAGTAGTAGTTTATTAGTTCAGTAGTAGTTTATTATTTCAGCAGTAGTTTTTATTTCAGTAGTATTTTATTAGTTCAGTAGTAGTTTATTAGTTCAGCAGTAGTTTTTATTTCAGTAGTAGTTTATTATTTCAGTAGTAGTTTATTAGTTCAGTAGTAGTTTTTTATTTCAGTAGTAGTTTATTAGTTCAGTAGTAGTTTATTAGTTCAGCAGTAGTTTTTATTTCAGCAGTAGTTTTTATTTCAGTAGTAGTTTATTAGTTCAGTAGTAGTTTATTATTTCAGTACTATTTTATTAGTTCAGTAGTAGTTTATTAGTTCAGCAGTAGTTTTTATTTCAGCAGTAGTTTATTATTTCAGTAGTAGTTTATTAGTTCAGTAATAGTTTTTTTATTTCAGTAGTAGTTTATTATTTCAGCAGTAGTTTTTTATTTCAGCAGTAGTTTATTAGTTCAGTAGTAGTTTATTAGTTCAGCAGTAGTTTATTAGTTCAGTAGTAGTTTATTAGTTCAGCAGTAGTTTATTAGTTCAGTAGTAGTTTATTAGTTCAGCAGTAGTTTATTATTTCAGTAGTAGTTTATTAGTTCAGTAGTAGTTTATTATTTCAGTAGTAGTTTATTATTTCAGTAGTAGTGAGACATGCTGTATAAAGTATGAAAACAAATCCTTGACCATCTCACAAAGCAGTTTAAAAGTACACACCTTTTTAGAGACATGTGTAGTTGTCATAGCAGAGACTGCAGTTTTCTGCTGTGCAGCCTCGGCTGACCGATAACGGTGTGGGTCTGGAAGCTTCGAGTCATCTCGGCCAAGAGAAAACACAAGTTTGATTCATCAGCGATCAAAACAAAGCAGCTCTGACTGACTCCATCATCACAACACGTCACGCTGCCCTGAGCCCACGTCCCGGTCAGGTCTCTTAATGTCCGAGCCCGGATAGTGGGAATGTTCCGGCTTTTCTAACACATGGCCCTTCATATAAACGCATTTCGATGTATGTTTTCTTTGGCTAATTGCAGTTTTAAGCTTAACTGTAGATTAGAAAGGATGGAGCCTTAAAAATGTAACATTGGATCACAACATTTATGACACTGATATGTGAAAAATTGCAATATTTATGGAATTTCCATTGAAATATTGTAGCATGAAATCATGGCCTTGTGACGGCCTGGCGGCCTGTCCAGGGTGTCTCCCCGCCTGCCGCCCAATGACTGCTGGGATAGGCTCCAGCACCCTCACCAGCCTGAGAGCAGGATGGAGTATGAAATCAGGACACATCTGTAGAGTTCCAGGTTCAACTATTATATATATATATATGATAGATAGACAGCTGATGGTTGCTTATGGCAGTAAACAGGCCTGTGCTGTCTCATAGAGAATTTACTGGACTCACTGGATTATTTTGCTCCTTATTTGTTGAGCACTTTCCTCCCGTTGAGTGTTTCTTAACAAAGTTTTATATCTATATATATCTATATTTATATCTATCTATCTATCTATCTATCTATCTATCTATCTATCTATCTATCTATCTATATCAACCCAGTGTTGATATTCCGCCCCTCATTAGTTGAGCACTGACAACACCATTGACGGTTTCGCACAAAACACTACATATATATATATGTATATGTATATATATGTGTATATATATGTAGTGTGTGTGTGTGTGTTCCTGGTAGAGCCTTCAGATCTACAGATGGTCGGGGACCCGGCTAGGGGGTGACTGGAGGTCAAAGGTCAGCTAGCATGTTGGTGTGAAAGCCGCCCTGTGTCGGGGGACTGAGGCGGAGGTGCCTCCATCAGCTTGTGGGGGGGGGAGGTTCAGGAACGTCTCGGGTCATATCATGACGTCTTAAAGGACCCCGGTGGGGAGGGCGCAGGGGGGCGCTCCGGCAGGGTGGGGGGGGCGGGGGGGGGCTCTCAGCTGCCGCGCTGCCAATGAACCGGCAGGCTTCTTTCTGCTTTTCCGCGTGTGCAGAACGTGCGTCCTGCGGGCTCCTCGCGGCCTCCTGCTCGCGCTGCTCGGCCGGGGAGGTGGAGGTCTGTGATGGGCGGTGAGGCTGCAGATCACATGCTTCACATCGCCGCCACTCCGAGACGCCATTTTGGAGGAAAGTTTGGAATTTTCTGACCTGGGAGAGGGAAAAAAAGAAAAGAGGAAAGAGGAGGAGACACGGGGAGAAGTTTGACACGAACGCAGACGGGCGTTATTCCGAACAAAGAGACCGGGCCAAGTTCGCGCAGGAGTCCGGGATCACGGCGGGGCGGTGCGGACGGAGTTTCCGTGCGTCACCGGGTCGGACTCACGCCTCGGGAGGGGGTTTTTTGGGGGGGGGGTTTGTTTGCTTGTTGTGGCTTTTCGGCGACTCTCCGCCGCAGCGAACGGACGTTAAACGCACCGCGTCGGTACCACAGCGTGAGCCGGACCGGGACCGGGTCCCCCCCTGCATGCTCGGACCACACGCCAGCCTGCGGAGCCGGACGGGTTTGACGCGCAGCGGCGGCGTCCCGCTGTCAGCCTGCAGGGCGCCCGGCCGGCAACATCTGGACGCGGGGTCCTCCCCGGACCGACCCCCGCTGGCCTTCACCTGGACCCGGACTGCCTGCAACACCGGGACCGGCTCTGTTTTTTGCTGTGCGTGTGCGTGCGTGTGCGTGTGAGCGTGTGCGTGCGTGTGAGGGGGGTGGTGGTGGTGGTGGTGGTAGTTTTTGGGACTGTCGCAGTTTGACCGCGGGGGGGATTTTCTTCTATCCTCCCCCCCGGACAGGAGACTCGGGACACCGGAAAACCCCCGCCGGTAGTGAAAGCCGGGAATAACGTTCGTTACCTCCCCCCCTCCCCGAGGCTGTCTGGACCCGAACCGAGCCGAGCCGGTCCAGCCATGCCGGTCCGGAAGAAAGGTAAGCGGCTTCCACCTTTAAAACACACGGAGCGGCTAACGCGGCTAACCGCTGCGGCGGGCGAAGTCCCGACAGCCGCCTGTGCACGAAGCACCGCACCGGAACACAGACCAGAACCGCCACCAAGTCTCTAGCGAGCCGCTCCTCGACCCGGACGAGCGTTTTCTGAATTCACCGCCGGCGTTCGAGTCCGGAAAGTGTCCTAAAGTGCGGGGCTGCTAGCCGGCTAGCCGCCGCGGCTAAGCAAGTTGTTTATGGGGCGCCTCGCCCGCCGCTCCACAGCCCACACCAGAACCCGGTCCGGCACCGGGAGCGGACCGCCTCCAGTCCCACCGCCCGCCCGGCCGAACCGGCAACGCAACTTCTTTCGAGTCACTTTCAACTTGCAGCGTTGCGGGTTGGACGGACTCGCGTGTCGGAGCACTTTGCATGTGTTTAGGCCTAATTAAGCTGCACCCCCCTCCCTCCCCCCCCGTGCGCGTGCGGGTTTATGTATTCATATATGTTTATTACACGTTGCAGCGCAGGTTGGGCCCAAACCCGCCGGTGCCGGCCGTGCCTGCACACGGGGCCGTCTCGTATCCTGGGCTGAACTTTCTCTCGCCTCTGCAGCTTGAATAGCGAGGTTTCGTTTACGCAGCACGAAGTGTGCACACTCCTCACCCACCCACTTACACCACCCAGAACCACGCCGGGTGGACTACATGGGTAGGACACATGGCTCCGGGACTAGCGAACCGAGCTGCACACTCCGCACCCACCCACTTACACCACCCAGAACCACGCCGGGTGGACTACATGGGTAGGAAACATGGCTCCGGGACTAGCGAACCGGGCTGCACACTCCTCACCCACCCACTTACACCACCCAGAACCACGCCGGGTGGACTACATGGGTAGGAGACATGGCTTCGGGACTAGCGAACCGGGCTGCACACTCCGCACCCACCCACTTACACCACCCAGAACCACGCCGGGTGGACTACATGGGTAGGAGACATGGCTCCGGGACTAGCGAACCGGGCTGCACACTCCTCACCCACCCACTTACACCACCCAGAAACACGCCGGGTGGACTACATGGGTAGGAGACATGGCTCCGGGACTAGCGAACCGGGCTGCACACTCCTCACCCACCCACTTACACCACCCAGAACCACGCCGGGTGGACTACATGGGTAGGAGACATGGCTCCGGGACTAGCGAACCGAGCTGCACACTCCTCACCCACCCACTTACACCACCCAGAAACACGCCGGGTGGACTACATGGGTAGGAGACATGGCTCCGGGACTAGCGAACCGAGCTGCACATGAAACCACACACAAGCCGGGTCCGGGGATGCACAACAGGGCTTGCCTGAGAAGATGGGTTTAGAAGCCCCTTAACACAGCTGTAGGTTCGGGCCTAAATGGACCGGTGTTAAGCACGTCGTATGTACTTATTATTCCTCCCCCAGCCGTCTGCAGGACTCCAGGCCCAAGTCCAGTGGGTCGAACCGCGCATGGATGACTACTGACGCATGTTCATATAGATACATAATGACAGATCATGTAGGTGTGTTGGGCCTTTCAGAGCAGGTGTGAGCAGCGCAGGAGGCCGAGACGAGTGTGTGTTATTAACCCCGTGTCATCTGAACCTTGTCTCTCCTCTGTCCAGACGCACAGAGGGCCCTGGTTCTCCTGGAGGAGTACCGAACCAAGCTAAACCACACAGAGGACCGACAGCTGCGACACTCCATCCAGAGAGTGATCGACATCTTCCAGAGTAACCTGTTCCAGGCTCTCATAGGTACACCCGCCCACCCCTCCTCCAGCTCAGCTCCCGGTGCCCCGACTGTCCCGTACACGCGGTGTGGGATGGGGCGGTACCAGGGGGCGGTACCGCCAAGCCCGGTATAGTTCCGACCACTGAGCGCCACGGCCAATAGAAGCCGTCTAGTTGTCGGGTGTCGTTTGATAAAGTCATAATCTTCTTACATGAAAACATGCCCACGTGACTTCTTATCGGAACCGCGGAGTTGTGGCCACGTCTGCTGTTTCGCTGTGTGTCAGCTGGGTTCTGGGTTCTGGGAGGGCGTTTTGAAGGGTGGCTCAGCAGATTGGTCCGCAGGTGTCGTTTAGCAGGAGCGGCTCCGGAGCCGGTTCCTCTCCGTCTATCCGTGCGTGCGTTGTGCACACGTAAAACGGAGCGTTTGGGGGGAAACGATGACGTCACACCCCGATTCGCGCATGCGCTAAGCAGCAACTCCGCCTCGTCTGTCCACACAAACCAATCGCGTGTTGCTTCCGGGTTCGCCGCGGCGCCGTGTGCCGGAAAGGTGTTCGGTTAAAAACGCTGAAGAAACGGATGTCGAATAACCGGATGTCGAATAACCGGGAATAAAAATAATTAGCTGCCGTTGGTTTTGTTTTAAGTCACTATCGCCAAAGGAACACGAGCTCACTACGCATGCTCAGAATGTTCTTCTCTGGTATTTGATGTATCGTCGATGTAGACTTCATCGCCACCTACTGGCACGGCATGATTGAGCATTGGTAGTATTTTTTTGCGTTCTCGCGTGTACAGAGATATTTTGTAAAACGAAGGTGGTGTGGACAGAATGTTTGGTTTTAAAACGGAGGGGGGGGGGGAATATCAAGTCAAGTAGTCGATTTAACTTTTACAGCCCAGTGTCACAAATGGCAAATGTGCCTCAGTGGGCCTGACAGCAATACAACATCCTGCCCTTGGACCCTCCAACAGAAAATATCTGTTTGGGAAAATATCCGTGTACATGTGGACCAGGCCTTCACCACGTGTACACGGGTGTGTGTGAAAACGTAGCTTTTTCTATGCGTTGTGGCCTTTCATCCACACTCAGACTGTGTCTTAGGTCACTGGAAACAGACCTTTTCAAAGACTCCTTCCTGGTTGGAGATTTTCAGTGTTGACACAGGGAAAGCAGAGTTTTCGGCCTGTTGTTGATTTTTTTTTCCAGACTTCTGATTGGCCAACATGGCTTTGGGCTCAGGGTTGTATCGCTACACGTTGGTTTGGGATGCACCTGACCGCGCTTCCACTTCATTTTTGTGTTTTCATTTGGACGGAGAGTTTTTTTAAACAGTGCTTGTGTGGATGGGATTTTTTTTTTAAGAACAAAGGAGGAAAAGTCCTGTTTTCAAAAATACCCAGTACATGTGGACTAGGCATCAGTCAGAGGACTGACTCCCGATCTGCCTTCATATTAATGTAGTGGTGTTTCATTAACTTTAGCCCCACTAGTGGGTCTGTGGAATGAGGAGACTGGTGTCGTGACAGTTGTCTTTTCATTCAATCCAGTGGTCTTGTCACATAGGAGCGTGAGGTCATAAATTTACTGGTTTCTCAGTGTGACTCATTGTGCGCGTGTTGTGTGTGTGTGTGTGTGTGTGTGTGTGTGGGGTGGTTCTCTGCTTTCTGTGGGTTTGGAGAACAGAGCACACACCCAATGTTAACGACAGACAGTCTGTCCATGACCTGAAACACAGTCCACTGGTCCGCCATAAAGGCAGGAGAGAAAGCTTCTATTTGTTCAGTGGGTTGACTTCGAGCGGGCTCGGAGATGGTCGGCTTCTGTTAACCGAGGCTTTCAGAACGACACCGAGACACAGAAAACTGCTCAGCCCCATTTTACTGAGTGGCTGTTGTCTTTGTGAGACGGGCCTTCGTCTCTGGTGACGATATCAGATTTTTGATGTGATCTGGGTTTGGAAAGTTAAACTGAAACGCTTCTTATTTTCTGCTGCATTTCACAGGGTTGAGGAAGTGTGCGTTGTCGTAAGATGACCTCTGTTTCCGTCTTTGAGATAGAAGAGTCCGTTGGTAAAAAGTGCTAACTAACCTGCTGTGTCTAGACGTGTGGAGAGGAGAGGAGTTTCATGATTTTTGGATGCATCGAACACATGACTCATAAAAATACCTGATTTACAACAGAGCTCTGTGTAGTAAGAGAGAAAACAGAGCTCCATGTTGTAAGAGAGAAAACAGAGCTCTGTGTAGTTAGAGAGAAAACAGCTCTGTGTAGTAAGAGAGAAAACAGAGCTCCATGTTGTAAGAGAGAAAACAGAGCTCCGTGTAGTAAGAGAGAAAACAGAGCTCCGTGTAGTAAGAGAGAAAACAGAGCTCTGTGTAGTAAGAGGGAAAACAGAGCTCCATGTTGTAAGAGAGAAAACAGAGCTCCGTGTAGTAAGAGAGAAAACAGAGCTCCGTGTAGTAAGAGAGAAAACAGAGCTCTGTGTAGTAAGAGAGAAAACAGAGCTCCGTGTAGTTAGAGAGAAAACAGAGCTCCGTGTAGTAAGAGAGAAAACAGCTCCGTGTAGTTAGAGAGAAAACAGAGCTCTGTGTAGTAAGAGAGAAAACAGAGCTCCGTGTAGTTAGAGAGAAAACAGAGCTCCGTGTAGTAAGAGAGAAAACAGAGCTCCGTGTAGTAAGAGAGAAAACAGCTCCATGTAGTGAGAGAGAAAACAGAGCTCCGTGTAGTAAGAGAGAAAACAGAGCTCCGTGTATTAAGAGAGAAAACAGAGCTCCGTGTAGTGAGAGAGAAAACAGAGCTCCGTGTAGTGAGAGAGAAAACAGCTCCGTGTAGTAAGAGAGAAAACAGAGCTCCGTGTAGTGAGAGAGAAAACAGAGCTCCGTGTAGTGAGAGAGAAAACAGAGCTCCGTGTAGTGAGAGAGAAAACAGAGCTCCGTGTAGTAAGAGAGAAAACAGAGCTCCGTGTAGTTAGAGAGAAAACAGAGCTCTGTGTAGTGAGAGAGAAAACAGAGCTCCTTGTAGTAAGAGAGAAAACAGAGCTCCGTGTAGTTAGAGAGAAAACAGAGCTCCGTGTAGTAAGAGAGAAAACAGAGCTCCGTGTAGTAAGAGAGAAAACAGCTCCGTGTAGTGAGAGAGAAAACAGAGCTCCGTGTAGTAAGAGAGAAAACAAAGCTCCGTGTAGTAAGAGAGAAAACAGAGCTCTGTGTAGTGAGAGAGAAAACAGAGCTCCGTGTAGTTAGAGAGAAAATAGAGCTCCGTGTAGTAAGAGAGAAAACAGAGCTCCGTGTAGTTAGAGAGAAAACAGAGCTCCGTGTAGTAAGAGAGAAAACAGAGCTCTGTGTAGTAAGAGAGAAAACTGCTCCGTGTAGTGAGAGAGAAAACAGAGCTCCGTGTAGTAAGAGAGAAAACAGAGCTCCGTGTAGTAAGAGAGAAAACAGAGCTCCGTGTAGTAAGAGAGAAAACAGAGCTCCGTGTAGTTAGAGAGAAAACAGAGCTCCGTGTAGTAAGAGAGAAAACAGAGCTCCGTGTAGTAAGAGAGAAAACAGAGCTCCGTGTAGTAAGAGAGAAAACAGCTCCGTGTAGTGAGAGAGAAAACAGAGCTCCGTGTAGTAAGAGAGAAAACAGAGCTCCGTGTAGTAAGAGAGAAAACAGCTCCGTGTAGTGAGAGAGAAAACAGAGCTCTGTGTAGTGAGAGAGAAAACAGAACTCCGTGTAGTAAGAGAGAAAACAGAGCTCCGTGTAGTAAGAGAGAAAACAGCTCCGTGTAGTTAGAGAGAAAACAGAGCTCCGTGTAGTAAGAGAGAAAACAGAGCTCCGTGTAGTAAGAGAGAAAACGGAGCTCCGTGTAGTAAGAGAGAAAACAGCTCCGTGTAGTGAGAGAGAAAACAGAGCTCCGTGTAGTAAGAGAGAAAACAGAGCTCCGTGTAGTAAGAGAGAAAACAGCTCCGTGTAGTTAGAGAGAAAACAGAGCTCCGTGTAGTAAGAGAGAAAACAGAGCTCCGTGTAGTAAGAGAGAAAACAGAGCTCCGTGTAGTAAGAGAGAAAACAGCTCCGTGTAGTGAGAGAGAAAACAGAGCTCCGTGTAGTAAGAGAGAAAACAGAGCTCCGTGTAGTAAGAGAGAAAACAGCTCCGTGTAGTGAGAGAGAAAACAGAGCTCTGTGTAGTGAGAGAGAAAACAGAACTCCGTGTAGTAAGAGAGAAAACAGAGCTCTGTGTAGTAAGAGAGAAAACAGCTCCGTGTAGTTAGAGAGAAAACAGAGCTCCGTGTAGTAAGAGAGAAAACAGAGCTCCGTGTAGTAAGAGAGAAAACAGCTCCATGTAGTGAGAGAGAAAACAGAGCTCCGTGTAGTAAGAGAGAAAACAGAGCTCCGTGTATTAAGAGAGAAAACAGAGCTCCGTGTAGTGAGAGAGAAAACAGAGCTCCGTGTAGTGAGAGAGAAAACAGCTCCGTGTAGTAAGAGAGAAAACAGAGCTCCGTGTAGTGAGAGAGAAAACAGAGCTCCGTGTAGTGAGAGAGAAAACAGAGCTCCGTGTAGTGAGAGAGAAAACAGAGCTCCGTGTAGTAAGAGAGAAAACAGAGCTCCGTGTAGTTAGAGAGAAAACAGAGCTCTGTGTAGTGAGAGAGAAAACAGAGCTCCTTGTAGTAAGAGAGAAAACAGAGCTCCGTGTAGTTAGAGAGAAAACAGAGCTCCGTGTAGTAAGAGAGAAAACAGAGCTCCGTGTAGTAAGAGAGAAAACAGCTCCGTGTAGTGAGAGAGAAAACAGAGCTCCGTGTAGTAAGAGAGAAAACAAAGCTCCGTGTAGTAAGAGAGAAAACAGAGCTCTGTGTAGTGAGAGAGAAAACAGAGCTCCGTGTAGTTAGAGAGAAAATAGAGCTCCGTGTAGTAAGAGAGAAAACAGAGCTCCGTGTAGTTAGAGAGAAAACAGAGCTCCGTGTAGTAAGAGAGAAAACAGAGCTCTGTGTAGTAAGAGAGAAAACTGCTCCGTGTAGTGAGAGAGAAAACAGAGCTCCGTGTAGTAAGAGAGAAAACAGAGCTCCGTGTAGTAAGAGAGAAAACAGAGCTCCGTGTAGTAAGAGAGAAAACAGAGCTCCGTGTAGTTAGAGAGAAAACAGAGCTCCGTGTAGTAAGAGAGAAAACAGAGCTCCGTGTAGTAAGAGAGAAAACAGAGCTCCGTGTAGTAAGAGAGAAAACAGCTCCGTGTAGTGAGAGAGAAAACAGAGCTCCGTGTAGTAAGAGAGAAAACAGAGCTCCGTGTAGTAAGAGAGAAAACAGCTCCGTGTAGTGAGAGAGAAAACAGAGCTCTGTGTAGTGAGAGAGAAAACAGAACTCCGTGTAGTAAGAGAGAAAACAGAGCTCCGTGTAGTAAGAGAGAAAACAGCTCCGTGTAGTTAGAGAGAAAACAGAGCTCCGTGTAGTAAGAGAGAAAACAGAGCTCCGTGTAGTAAGAGAGAAAACGGAGCTCCGTGTAGTAAGAGAGAAAACAGCTCCGTGTAGTGAGAGAGAAAACAGAGCTCCGTGTAGTAAGAGAGAAAACAGAGCTCCGTGTAGTAAGAGAGAAAACAGCTCCGTGTAGTTAGAGAGAAAACAGAGCTCCGTGTAGTAAGAGAGAAAACAGAGCTCCGTGTAGTAAGAGAGAAAACAGAGCTCCGTGTAGTAAGAGAGAAAACAGCTCCGTGTAGTGAGAGAGAAAACAGAGCTCCGTGTAGTAAGAGAGAAAACAGAGCTCCGTGTAGTAAGAGAGAAAACAGCTCCGTGTAGTGAGAGAGAAAACAGAGCTCTGTGTAGTGAGAGAGAAAACAGAACTCCGTGTAGTAAGAGAGAAAACAGAGCTCTGTGTAGTAAGAGAGAAAACAGCTCCGTGTAGTTAGAGAGAAAACAGAGCTCCGTGTAGTAAGAGAGAAAACAGAGCTCCGTGTAGTAAGAGAGAAAACAGCTCCGTGTAGTGAGAGAGAAAACAGAGCTCCGTGTAGTAAGAGAGAAAACAGAGCTCCGTGTAGTAAGAGAGAAAACAGAGCTCTGTGTAGTAAGAGAGAAAACAGAGCTCCGTGTAGTAAGAGAGAAAACAGAACTCCGTGTAGTAAGAGAGAAAACAGAGCTCCGTGTAGTAAGAGAGAAAACAGAGCTCCGTGTAGTAAGAGAGAAAACAGAGCTCCGTGTAGTAAGAGAGAAAACAGAGCTCCGTGTAGTAAGAGAGAAAACAGAGCTCCGTGTAGTAAGAGAGAAAACAGAACTCCGTGTAGTAAGAGAGAAAACAGAGCTCCGTGTAGTGAGAGAAAACAGAGCTCTGTGTAGTAAGAGAGAAAACAGAGCTCCGTGTAGTAAGAGAGAAAACAGAGCTCCGTGTAGTAAGAGAGAAAACAGAACTCCGTGTAGTAAGAGAGAAAACATAGCTCTGTGTACTAAGAGAGAAAACAGAGCTCCGTGTAGTAAGAGAGAAAACAGAGCTCTGTGTACTGAGAGAGAAAACAGAGCTCCGTGTAGTAAGAGAGAAAACAGAGCTCCGTGTAGTAAGAGAGAAAACAGAGCTCCGTGTAGTAAGAGAGAAAACAGAGCTCTGTGTACTAAGAGAGAAAACAGAGCTCCGTGTAGTAAGAGAGAAAACAGAGCTCCGTGTAGTAAGAGAGAAAACAGAGCTCCGTGTAGTTAGAGAGAAAACAGAGCTCCGTGTAGTAAGAGAGAAAACAGAGCTCCGTGTAGTAAGAGAGAAAACAGAGCTCTGTGTAGTAAGAGAGAAAACAGAGCTCCGTGTAGTAAGAGAGAAAACAGAGCTCCGTGTAGTAAGAGAGAAAACAGAGCTCCGTGTAGTAAGAGAGAAAACAGAGCTCCGTGTAGTAAGAGAGAAAACAGAGCTCTGTGTACTAAGAGAGAAAACAGAGCTCCGTGTAGTAAGAGAGAAAACAGAGCTCCGTGTAGTAAGAGAGAAAACAGAGCTCCGTGTAGTTAGAGAGAAAACAGAGCTCCGTGTAGTAAGAGAGAAAACAGAGCTCCGTGTAGTAAGAGAGAAAACAGAGCTCCGTGTAGTAAGAGAGAAAACGTGTGCCTGTGGTTGGCGGCCACATTCATTCATAATCAAGATTACGTGGCAGTTCAATGATCCCCTTTGCACTGAGGTCAGAGGTCATGCTACGAGCGACAGCGCTGACTCTTGAGCTGGTGGGGGATTAATGCCTTGCTCGGCGAAACACCAGCAGGGTGGCTGTCGGAATGCCGGTCTGCTGAACCTCCAGGCCGGCCGGCCGGCTGATCCACACATCTCCAGGGAATCAGTTTTCACAATTGGCCTGACCAATCCAGGTCAGATAAATCCCAGACCAGCCTGATTGGATGGTGGTTTTAACAAGCCTGTCCAGTAGACAGGGTGTTATGAGGCCCCAGGGACCTGGACCTTGAAAGACTTTTCATTGTTTTGAGTTGGCACACCGGATAATCCTGCGCTTTTTTATGAAACAAATGGCTTCAGCTGATTTTTCACTTTGGAATAAATCCCCCTCATTTGTGTTTGTTTATCTCGGCTGTGTGTGCGTGTGTGTGTGTGTGTGTGTGTGTGTGTGTGTGTGTGTGTGTGTCATATGGCGGCCAGACGTAAAGCTGTCCCCTCTGCTCTGGCTAACGGGTACCAGAGCGACCGTTACCGCTCTGAGGTGAACAGACGCCCGTGGAGAGGCGCCAAGCAAACTAACTGGGCAGCAGGAATGTGCAGGCCTGTTTGAGTTTGTCAGGGCTGCCAGGCTGTCTGAATGACTGGCACCCGGCCAGTCGGACCCCTTAAGATGGAGCCCACCTTCTTTAAGAGCCAGATGCAGCCGTATCACGGGTAAGGTCACGCCTCGTGCCGTGGCACCTTCAGAAAGTTGTGGTGTCATTGCTGGTTTAGATGGTCAGCTCTCACCCAGCCAGCCAGCTGCTAAACCCCAAAACACGTTTTGGAGTTTTTTTGTGGATTTTCCCTCTTTTTTCCTCCCCAATTGTACTTGGCCAATTACCCCACTCTTCCAGACCGTCCCGGTCTCTGCTCCACCCCCTCTGCTGATCCAGGAGGGCTGCAGACTACCACATGTCTCCTCCTAAACATGTGGAGTCGCCAGCTGCTTCTTTTCACCTGACAGTGAGGAGTTTCACCAGGGCGATGTAGTGCGTGGGAGGATCACACTATTCCCCCCAGTTCCCCCTCCCCCCTGAACAGGCGTCCTGACCGACCAGAGGAGGCGCTAGTGCAGCGACCAGGACACAAACCCACATCTGGCTTCACACCTGCAGACACGGCCAATTGTGTCTGTAGGGACGCCGGACCAAGCCGGAGGTAACATGGGGATTCGAACTGGCGATCCCCGTGTTGGTAGGCAACGGAATAGACCGCTACGCTACCCGGACGCCCCAGACAGAGTTATTAAGAAGGACAATGTAGCCTGTAGATGTTATCAGGGTTGGTAGACGGTGGATGATTGACAGTCGAGACCAGGCGTGGTGGTGGGTGTGAACATGATTGACAGCCACGAGAATCTTCCAATCACATTAGATCAAAAACATTAAAACAATACCAATTCACTGCCAATAAAAGTGGGAGTGTCTGGGGACACAGAACTGCGCCCCCTGGAAAATCTGAAGAAACCAATCAGACAGCAGCCTCAGGTCACCTGCTCGCCACAAGTTTGAGGGCTTACATAAGGTATGGTTTGGCCGGCACCCCTCACCCAGGAAGTATATGTATTCAGACAGGAAGTATATGTATTCAGACAGGAAGTATATGTATTCAGACAGGAAGTATATGTTTTTTTTTTTTGAGTGAGTCAACATAAGTATTTATTTTGTATCCAGAAGTCACTTGTTACATAGGCAATAGTGTACAAGTAATTTCAAGTAGGTTAGTATCATACAATATGACGTAGGACTAATATGACTAAAGAAACATGAAAAAGGATGTAATGGACATGTACCTGTATTATAGGACAGTAATACCTTGTAGACAGAAAGGTACGAGAGGAGGGGACCCTTAGCCACCAGGGCGCCTCCTGACCACTGGTCTTTGGTGGTGTGTGGTTGGAAGTTGGACAGCATGCTAACCACGTACCATATCTGATTTATCTTGGAAAGTCGGGACATTGGTATTCAACCAGAAACAATCTTAAACTTTTTAATTTTGGCAATTGCCCTTTCCACATGAACTCTGTGTTTGGCGATTGTTTTTGGTCATCTCAACATCTGCATGTGGCATCTGACGGTTAGATCTAGCAGAAGGTGGAACGTTCAGTCTGAGACCAATCTCTTCCACTTCTTTTTCAATCAGAAAACCTTTGTCGGTCATTAATCCATCTCCAACTTTAAGGTAGCCACACTGAATACAACCCTGCAGTAGCTCCATGATATTACACTGATTAAAGATCTCTTTGTCTGAAATAGATCCAGTGAATAGAGCAGACACATACATAACTGCACCTCGTGGGTCACAAGCAACTAGTGACTTCGGTGTGTTGGAGGACTTGTAGGTTGAATAGGTTTGACTCTGCAACAGTACTGAGCTGGGCTTCTGTGTCTTCAGTTCTGTGCAGTCCAGGATTGCAAATGTATTTGGGACTTCCTCTTTAAAGTTAACAGGCATGTTTTGTGAAATCACATCTCTTTGCGGCCAAATGGACAGTTGGCCAAGTCTGTCATACATGTAGTCTACCCAGGAGTTTATCGGTGTGCTGACACTCTGTACACGAATCTGAAATCTAAATGCTAAATCTTTGTGGTCAAAATTTTGTCTTAGTTTCATTAGTGTGAGTAAAAACTGAGTACGCACGAGAAGTTTTTGGATCTCGATGTCTGGCATTTTGTAAGAGAGAGGAATGTTTGTTTGTGGAGTGATGGGATTATTGGGTACTTGGAAAAATTCACATAAGCTGTTGAGCTGATCATAAGGTGAATCCAGTGCAGTAGTGGAAGTACTCAGGTACATGACTGTTGTTTAGACCCTCTGGGGTTAATTAATTTGTAGTGTAGGCATGAAGTTCCTTCCCAAGCAACTGGATTTGGCTGTCTTTGGCTTGAACTTCCATCTTCAGGGTCAACATCTCCTGCTTCTGTTCTGCTAGTGTCTCCTCTAGAGTCTCCAATGCCTCTCCATGGTTGTCTGGGTCATGATGTGTCTCTGTATCGCTGTCACAGGCTTGAGAAGCAGTGTCTTCGGCGGGGTTTGAAGAGGCGGTGTCCTCAGTAGGGTTTGAGCTGCAGGCCTGCGGAGCATCCTGTTCCTCACTTCTGGTTCCTGCCTTGCAGGTACAATTGGCTGTGAGGACGTAGTTGTGGGGTTTGTTTATGATGACCCATGCCTCGTACATAGCCGTCTTGTGTCCTTGTCTTTGACTTGGCAAGACTTCGGATTTTAGGACACAAAACTCAGAGTCTATGTCATGGTATTTTACATTCTGTACGTGACCACAGACAACAAGCATCCAGTGACTTGTATGCCCGCAATTTCGCTCTTGTGTATACGCTCGGTTTCTTCACCAAATATGTAGTATATATATCTGGCCACTGGATATTAGGCCACTTAGTAACGTCTTCCACCCACTCGGTAATACCGCACGGATCTGGAAGTCGGTTGCCGTTCGCCAAAGATAATTTATTCAGGTAACTTTCGCGATCTTTTGTCGTTAATCCCCTTGCATAGTTTGACAAACTGGCTAACTCCGCCATACTGCCGTTGCCTAAATGCACAGGAAGTATATGTATTCAGACAGGAAGTATATGTATTCAGTTAGGAAGTATATGTATTCAGACAGGAAGTATATGTATTCACCTAGGAAGTATATGTATTCAGACAGGAAGTATATGTATTCAGACAGGAAGTATATGTATTCAGTCAGGAAGTATATGTATTCACCTAGGAAGTATATGTATTCAGACAGGAAGTATATGTATTCAGTCAGGAAGTATATGTATTCACCTAGGAAGTATATGTATTCAGACAGGAAGTATATGTATTCAGACAGGAAGTATATGTATTCACCTAGGAAGTATATGTATTCACCCAGGAAGTATATGTATTCAGACAGGAAGTATATGTATTCAGACAGGAAGTATATGTATTCAGTCAGGAAGTATATTTATTCAGACAGGAAGTATATGTATTCAGACAGGAAGTATATGTATTCAGACAGGAAGTATATGTATTCAGACAGAAATCAATCAAATACCATTTGAACCAATATGTAATGCTGCTGACAGGCGCTCACAGACTGACAACACTTTTATTTATAATTATTTGCATCATACAACTACATTATATTTAACATGTTGAAGCAGATTTTCATCTTTTGATATTTGAAGGGGGCGGCAACACAGCGCCCTGTACTGGCCAGCCGCCATTGGTGCTGTTACAGTGTGAGCCAATAGGCCAGACAGCTCCATGCATCATGCGTGTGATGCATGCCCCATGTGACACGTACACACTCATACACACTCATACACACTCATACACACTCTATTTACACACACTCATACACACTCATACACACTCTGTTTACACACACTCAGCGCTGTTTTCTTAGGCATATCTGTACACACACACACACACACACACATTGCCGTTCCAGCATGTGAGGGTTAGTAATGAAAATTAGATTGCCACCGAGTTTCCAATCTGCCCCCCATCTACCACTAACCCCACCCCCCACCCCCAAAGATAGGATGTATGCAGAAGACCAAGCACAATGTAATCTGTCTGTTGACATGACGATTACCCCAAGTCCCTAATCCCAGCACTGCTCTTGATTTGCTTGTGTGTGAGAGGGAGGGAGACACACACACACACACAGAGCAGGAGAGAGAGAGGCAGAGAGAAGGGGGGGGAGGGGGGAGTGGGAGAGAGAGGTGGCGAGGGAGCTCCAGCAGCTTGCTGTCTGTCCATCCACCCATCTACACCAAGCAGAGCCTCCACATTATTAGGACACAGCCAGAGACCGCGGTGTGTGGTGTTGGACTGGAGCTGCTGAAGGGGAAGTGTAGAGGTGAAGCAGACTGACGGGTTCCCTGAACAGAACAGGCGGCAGGCTGTCTGACGGAGGACGGGGCCAGCCCGGCCCAGCCCGGCCCGGCCCGGCCGTCACCCGCTGTACGCTGAACCTACGCTACAACAACACAGCATACTGCGAGTCACGTCCTCCCAAACACGGTCCAGATACGAGGGACACGTTTCACACCAGCCTTGTCGCTGACGGTCATGGTGTCAGAATGCAGCCAGTGTGGACCGAACCGGCGTCTCACTTCAGCCCCGTCCTGCTTTCACTCTTCTTTTAATTGCAGTGTGTGAGTCCCTGTTTATTCATAGTCATCAAAGTCTCTCTTTATGCTCTGGCAGTGCAGGACTGTTTTTCCAGGCAGAGCAGAGCAGGACGAGGAGGGGAGGAGGTGTTGAGAGAAGATGTGTGTCTCCGTGTCGTACTGACTGGTTGGTTTTCAGGCTTCGGAGCGACCCTGAGAGCAGGAGGAGTAGTCTGAGAGCAGGAGGAGCAGTCTGAGAGAAGGAGAAGCAGCCTGAGAGAAGGAGAAGGAGTCTGAGAGCAGGAGAAGCAGTCTGAGAACAGGAGAAGCAGTCTGAGAGCAGGAGAAGCAGTCTGAGAGCAGGAGGAGCAGTCTGAGAGCAGGAGAAGCAGTCTGAGAGCAGGAGGAGCAGTCTGAGAGAAGGAGAAGCAGTCTGAGAGCAGGAGGAGCAGCCTGAGAGCAGGAGAAGCAGTCTGAGGGCAGCAGAAGCAGTCTGAAGGCAGGAGAAGCAGTCTGAGAGCAGGAGAAGCAGTCTGAAGGCAGGAGAAGCAGCCTGAGAGCAGGAGAAGCAGTCTGAGAGCAGGAGAAGCAGTCTGAGAGCAGGAGAAGCAGTCTGAGAGCAGCAGAAGCAGTCTGAGGGCAGGAGAAGCAACCTGACAGCAGGAGGAGCAGTCTGAGAGCAGGAGGAGCAGTCTGAGAGCAGGAGGAGCAGTCTGAGAGCAGGAGAAGCAGTCTGAGAGCAGGAGAAGCAGCCTGAGAGCAGGAGAAACAGTCTGAGAGCAGGAGAAGCAGTCTGAGAGCAGGAGAAGCAGTCTGAGGGCAGCAGAAGCAGTCTGAGAGCAGGAGAAGCAGCCTGAGAGAAGGAGAAGCAGTTTGAGAACAGGAGCAGCCTCAGAGAAGGAGAAGCAGCCGGAGAGCAGGAGAAGCAGCCTGAGAGCAGGAGAAGCAGTCTGAGAGCAGGAGGAGCAGCCTGAGAGCAGGAGAATCAGTCTGAGAGCAGGAGAAGCAGCCTGAGAGCAGGAGGAGCAGCCTGAGAGCAGGAGGAGCAGCCTGAGATCAGGAGAAGCAGTCTGAGAGCAGGAGGAGCAGCCTGAGAGCAGGAGGAGCAGTCTGAGAGCAGGAGGAGCAGCCTGAGAGCAGGAGGAGCAGCCTGAGAGCAGGAGAAGCAGCCTGAGAGCAGGAGGAGCAGTCTGGATAATGGCTGCATGGGAAAATGTTAGTTTCACTTTTCTTCCTGCGACATTCTTTGTCCAGATGAAATCACATGATAGCTGATGAAGAGAATAATAATCACCTCAAGGGGGCGTCCGGGTGGCATGGCGGTCTATTCTGTTGCCTACCAACATGGGTCTCGCCGGTTCGAATCCCCGTGTTACCTCCGGCTTGGTCGGGCGTCCCTCCAGACACAATTGGCTGTGTCTGCGGGTGGGAAGCCGGATGTGAGTATGTGCCCTGGTCGCTGCACTAGCGCCTCCTCTGGTCGGTCGGGGTACCTGTTCAGGGGGGAGGGGGAAATGGGGGGAATAGTGTGATCCTCCCACGTGCTACGCCCCCCTGGTGAAACTCCTCACTGTCAGGTGAAAAGAAGCGGCTGGTGACTCCACATGTATGGGAGGAGGCATGTGGTAGTCTGCAGCCCTCCTGGATCAGCAGAGGGGGTGGAGCAGAGACCGGGACGGCTCGGAGGAGTGGGGTAACTGGCCAAGTACAACTGGGGAGAAAAAGGGGGCAAAAAAACCCCAAAACAAAACAATCACCTCAAGTATTTCAGAACCTCTGCTGCCACGTGGAGACGGACCCCCTGTCGGCCATCTTGTCCAGCGTTGTGTTCTGCCTGGTCCCAGGTTGAACCGGGTCGCTCTCATTCACGTCTGGTGTGTTGTGTTCCGTGAGGGAAAACCTGGTCTTCAGTCTGCCTTCAGGAGGATGAGACAGACAGCAAATGACATCAACACAACTCCACCAACACAACAACACAACTCCACCAACACATCAACACAACTCCACCAACACAACAACACAACTCCACCAACACAACAACACAACTCCACCAACACATCCACACAACTCCACCAACACATCAACACAACTACACCAACACAACTCCACCAACACAACTCCACCAACACATCAACACAACTACACCAACACATCAACACAACTACACCAACACATCCGCACAACTCCACCAACACATCAACACAACTACACCAACACAACTACACTAACACAACTACACCAACACAACTCCACCAACACAACAACACAACTCCACCAACACATCAACACAACTCCACCAACACATCAACACAACTCCACCAACACATCAACACAACTACACTAACACATCAACACAACTCCACCAACACATCAACACAACTCCACCAACACATCAACACAACTCCACCAACACATCAACACAACTCCACCAACACATCAACACAACTCCACCAACACATCAACACAACTCCACCAACACATCAACACAACTCCACCAACACATCAACACAACTCCACCAACACAACAACACAACTCCACCAACACATCAACACAACTACACCAACACAACTACACCAACACATCAACACAACTACACCAACACATCAACACAACTCCACCAACACATCAACACAACTACACCAACACATCAACACAACTACACCAACACATCAACATAACTACACCAACACATCAACATAACTACACCAACACATCAACACAACTACACCAACACATCAACATAACTACACCAACACATCAACATAACTACACCAACACATCAACATAACTACACTAACACATCAACACAACTACGCCAACATAAACACATCAACGCAATAACATCCATACATTGACATACCATAATATAAACACAAACACTACATCAACACAATATCGGTTCAATGTCAACACATACAGATGCTCAACACGAGACAACAACACAACACCAACACATCGTTGACACAGCACCTCCACAATGTGGTTGATGATGGACAAGGTCGGATGCAGAGAAGCAAGTCCAACAGCAGAAGTGCAGAGGACCTACGGATGAAAGTCAGTGGTTGTGTGCGTGTGTTTTTATTGTACACCACACAGGGGGGATGTGGTCTCCCATTGCTGGTTTCTGTGTCTAGTGGTCTCTACCGGTGTCCTTGCTGGTCTCTGTGTGTCTAGTGGTCTCTACCGGTGTCCTTGCTGGTCTCTGTGTGTCTAGTGGTCTCTACCGGTGTCCTTGCTGGTTTCTGTGTGTCTAGTGGACTCTACCGGTGTCCTTGCTGGTCTCTGTGTGTCTAGTGGTCTCTACCGGTGTCCTTGCTGGTCTCTGTGTGTCTAGTGGTCTCTACCGGTGTCCTTGCTGGTCTCTGTGTGTCTAGTGGTCTCTACCGGTGTCCTTGCTGGTCTCTGTGTGTCTAGTGGTCTCTACCGGTGTCCTTGCTGGTCTCTGTGTGTCTAGTGGTCTCTACCGGTGTCCTTGCTGGTCTCTGTGTGTCTAGTGGTCTCTACCGGTGTCCTTGCTGGTCTCTGTGTGTCTAGTGGTCTCTACCGGTGTCCTTGCTGGTCTCTGTGTGTCTAGTGGTCTCTACCGGTGTCCTTGCTGGTCTCTGTGTGTCTAGTGGTCTCTACCGGTGTCCTTGCTGGTCTCTGTGTGTCTAGTGGTCTCTACCGGTGTCCTTGCTGGTCTCTGTGTGTCTAGTGGTCTCTACCGGTGTCCTTGCTGGTCTCTGTGTGTCTAGTGGTCTCTACCGGTGTCCTTGCTGGTCTCTGTGTGTCTAGTGGTCTCTACCGGTGTCCTTGCTGGTCTCTGTGTGTCTAGTGGTCTCTACCGGTGTCCTTGCTGGTCTCTGTGTACGAGTGTTTTGGTGGTTTCAGTAGTTTCTCTTGTCAGATCTTTTCTCTGAAAACGAACTGGAGTCTTTCTGCAGGTCTAGTCCTCTGGCTGGTTTTTTTTTGGGGGGGGGGTTTTTCCCCCTTTTTCTCCCAAATTGTACTTGGACAATTACCCCACCCTTCCGAGCCGTCCCGGTCTCTGCTCCACCCCCCTCTGCTGATCCAGGAGGGCTGCAGACTACCACATGCCTCCTCCCATACAGGTGGAGTCACCAGCTGCTTCTTTTCACCTGACAGTGAGGAGTTTCACCAGGGGGATGTAGCATATGGGAGGATCACGCTATTCCCCCCAGTTCCCCTCCCCCCCAACCAGGTGCCCCGACTGACCAGAGGAGGCGCTAGTGCAGCGACCAGGACACATACCCACATCTGGCTTCCCACCCGCAGACAAGGCCAGTTGTGTCTGTAGGGACGCCCGACCAAGCCGGAGGTAACACGGGGATTCGAACCGGCGATCCGCGTGTTGGTAGGCGACAGAACAGACCGCCACGCCACCCGGACGCCATATGATATAGACTCTGGAATCTGTTTGTAGTCTCGGGGTCCGTTGTTTCTAGACGTGTGTCAGTGTTGATCGTCTCTCTGAACAGACCTGCTCCGGTATCTAACCACCGGCTCCTGTGGTACTTTCAGCTTTTTAAATCAGATGATACCGCCCCAGCCCAAAGCCCCGCCTCCCCGGGCATCCTCCTGTCCGTCAGGCTGCCCCGAGAGAGATTGAGTCAGGAAGTGGAACTTGCACCTCCGACTCTCTGTAACGGTATCCCACGATCCCAGCGTGGCTTCTTTTTATTGGATATCAATACAGTGCTGTGTTCCAGGGCAGGCCTCGGCCGCAGGGCGCTCCCCTGTGGCCGAGCTGGTAAACAGCGGGCCGCGGCGTCCTGGAAACCAGCCACAGAGGGGACTGACGCTCCGGCCTTTCACTTCCTGGTTTCCAGAGATTCCAGAGAATCTCAGCGAACACGGAGTCTTTCTTCATCCTGGTTGAGAGGATCTTCAGACAGGTTCTGGGTGGGGGCTCCTTCATGGCTCCTGCTGTGCCCCGTGCTTTGTTTTGTGTTTGTTTGGGGGTTTTTTGTGTGTGTTGATTTTGTCTTGTCTAAAGCAGCGTTTCTCAACCCTGTCCTGGAGGACCACGTGTCCTGCATGGTGTAGGTCTCTCCCTGCTCCAACACAGCCCATTCAAACGATCAACTCGTTATGAGCTCCCGAAGCTGCCTAACAACCACACTGATCAGTTAAATCAGCTGTGTTGGAGCAGGGAGAGACCTACACCCTGCAGGACAAGTGGTCCTCCAGGACAGGGTTCGAGGAGCGCTGCTCTAAAGGGTTTTATTCATGCTCCAAGAAGCTGTTATTTCTTAATTTGAGAAGCGTGTGTGTTTGTGTGTGTGTGTGTAGATGATGGAGTTTACTGAGGTGGCTGGAGGCTGTCTAATACAGACGGCTGGATCTGTCCTCAGGCTGAATCCCTGTGATCTGGATCAGATTCCACATAAGGTCCTTTCAGCACACTGCTAAAGACAAATCTCCATTTAGTCTCTCTTCAGCCTGCTCAGAATCTCATCTGGACACTTGGTGACCTGGTGAGGGAGGCTAATTTACCGTTAAAGGGATAGTCCGGATTTTTTTGAGCTGAGGTTATATGAGGTACTTATCCATGGTCAGTGTATTTTTTGGGGGGGGGGATTTCCCCCCCTTTTTCTCCCAAATTGTACTTGGCTAATTACCTATTTTCCAAGCTGCTCTGGTCGTTGCTCCACCCCCTCTGCCGATCCAGGGAGGGCTGTAGACTACCACGTCTCCTCCCATACATGTGGAGTCACCATCCGCTTCTTTTCACCTGACAGTGAGGAGTTTTGCCGGGGGGGGGGGGGCGTAGCGCATGGGAGGATCACGCTATCCCCCCGGACACATACCCACATCCGGCTTCCCACCCGCAGACACGGCCAATCGTGTCCGTAGGGACGCCCGACCAAGGTGGAGGTAACACGGGGATTCGAACCGGCGATGCCTGTGTTGGTAGGCAACGGAATAGACCGCTAAGCTACCCGGATCCGATCCGATCTCTTAAAAAATGTGTGGATTGGCCCCGATCCTGATCCTTAAGATCGGATTGGGGCATCCCTGATGGAGACGGATGCAGATGTTTCCTCGGGGTTTCTGCCCGAAGCCTTTCCGGTAGACGAGTACACCCGCAAGGCGGCCGAGGTTTTACGTCAGAGTTCTCCTTCTCCTAGAGGAGCTGCCCGACAAGGCTAGCGAGCTGCATCTACACTGAGCATGGCTGACACAGAAGGAGAACCAGTTCATTTGGACACCACGTTTAGTGGGAGAAACGTTTCATCACTCATCCAGGTGACTTCGTCCGTCTCAGCTGGCTGCAGGTGCCCCCGACCTTATAAGCAGCACAGTGGCATAACGACCGAAACCAACGGTTGGTTTCCTGTGCACATTACCACGACCGTCGACTGGCGTTACCGTGGCCATGTGCACTATTCAGAGGGTTGGGGGATAGTTGCAATCACAGCATTGTAAGACTGGCTTCGGTCGTTTTGCAGCCGTGCTGCTTATCAGGTTGGGGGCACCTGCAGCCAGCTGAGACGGACGAAGTCTCCTGGATTAGTGACCAAACCTTTCTCCCACTAAAGGTGGTGTCCAGATGAACTGGTTCACCTTGGGTGACTTCCTTACCTGGATTACTGAGCGTGCATAAATGACTATGGAAAAGTAGCTCATACAAACCCCACGTCAAAAAAATCTGAACTACCCCTTTCAATCCACATGTGTCAGACTCGAGGCCTGGGGGCCAAATCCGCCCCTTCCCAAATTTTGATCCAGTCCGCATGTCGTTGTAGGTTCTCGATGAATTTTAGCCCGCCTAGTTGTAGCGACCGAACAGGTGGGGGTTTTACATCAGGAGGCCCTGTGTGGCGTGGAACATGTGCTGACAGTGGGTACGAAAACGGTGAATTTCATCCGGGCCCGGGGCTTGAACCATCGCCGATTCAGGGCACTTAGGCAGGGGTAAAACTGTGAATAGGAAGCTCTGCCGTCCCACAGAGCTGACGGCAGGCCAGAAGGCTGGACTGTCCGGGACATGCAAGCCACATGGTCGCAGATCTGTTATTGCTTTTATCCAATGCCCCACAGTGCCCCTGGGCTGTCATGTTTAGGTCTGTGAAACAGCTTGTTGTTGTTGTAATAATAATAAGAAGAAGAATATAATAATAAGAAGACGAATAATGTAATATAATAATCATAAAAAATTCAACTTATATAGCGCTTTTCTAACACTCAAAGTGGCTTTACAATGAACGGGGTGAAACAAGACAACAGATAACACAATACAGACATACAGGGGTGGATGGGAAGGGGGGGCAGACATACAGGGGTGGATAGGGAGGGGGGCAGACATACAGGGGTGGCTGGGAAGGGGGCAGACATACAGGGGTGGATGGGAAGGGGGCAGACATACAGGGGTGGATGGGAAGGGGGGCAGACATACAGGGGTGGATGGGAAGGGGGGGCAGACATACAGGGGTGGCTGGGAAGGGGGCAGACATACAGGGGTGGATGGGAAGGGGGGCAGACATACAGGGGTGGAGGGGAAGGGGGGGCAGACATACAGGGGTGGATGGGAAGGGGGGCAGACATACAGGGGTGGATAGGAAGGGGGGGCAGACATACAGGGGTGGATATGAAGGGGGGCAGACATACAGGGGTGGATGGGAAGGGGGGCAGACATACAGGGGTGGATGGGAAGGGGGGCAGACATACAGGGGTGGATAGGAAGGGGGGGCAGACATACAGGGGTGGATATGAAGGGGGGCAGACACACAGGGGTGGATAGGAGGGGGGGCAGACATACAGGGGTGGATAGGAGGGGGGGCAGACATACAGGGGTGGATGGGAAGGGGGGCAGACATACAGGGGTGGATAGGAAGGGGGGGCAGACATACAGGGGTGGAGGGGAAGGGGGGGCAGACATACAGGGGTGGCTAGGAAGGGGGGCAGACATACAGGGGTGGATAGGGAGGGGGGCAGACATACAGGGGTGGATAGGAAGGGGGGGCAGACATACAGGGGTGGATAGGAAGGGGGGCAGACATACAGGGGTGGATGGGAAGGGGGGCAGACATACAGGGGTGGATAGGAGGGGGGGCAGACATACAGGGGTGGATAGGAAGGGGGGCAGACATACAGGGGCGGATGGGAAGGGGAGCAGACATGCAGGGGTGGATGGGAAGGGGAGCAGACATGCAGGGGTGGATGGGAAGGGGGGCAGACATACAGGGGTGGATGGGAAGGGGGGCAGACATACAGGGGTGGCTGAGAAGGGGGGGCAGACATACAGGGGTGGATAGGAGGGGGGCAGACATACAGGGGTGGATGGGAAGGGGGGCTACGAGAGGGAGAAGCGGCAGCCACACACGATGCCAGCAGGACTCTCCCACTTAAACACACACAAGAGGGCAAGAAAAACACTACACAACAGCAATGTGGACGTTGATGTTGTGTAGGGGTTTACTCCCGTAGCCTGTTCCTCTCCCGAGGTATCCACTAGGTGGCACTATTTAACCCATAGCTGGGGGTTGGTTCGTGGGCATCAGGGAAGATCCACACGCCGGTGGGCCTGCGTACTGCACGTCTAGGGGCCAGACCGCCTCCGAGTCCCTTGTAGTTCAGCCAGGGTCCAAGGTGTACCCAGTTACCGTGTGTCGCCACCAGGAGGCGCTACATAGGGCTTGCTGTCGGAGAGGCTGTGTACTGGCAGGGAGAGACTTACGTGCTCGGCTCTCCTGTTGTCATTTCTGCTAGCCAGCGGTGAAGGTTGAGAGTGAGACGTGACAGACACACAACACTACACTACACACTAGACACTTCACAACAACCCCACTTCTGACACAACAACGTCACACATACATATACTCTCTCTCTCTATATATATATGTATATGTATATATATGCAATATATATACATCAGCTGTCAGCTGGTGACAGCTGATGATTGCTTATAGCATGAAACAGGCTTGTACTGTCTCATAAAGAATTTACTTGACTCACTGGATTTTATATATATACTTGATAATTCACTGGATTTATATATATATATATATATATATATATATATATATATATATATATATATACACATACTTGATAATTCCCTGGATTTATGTATATATATATATATAATTTACTTGACTCACTGGATAATTTTGCTCCTTATTTGTTGAGCACTTTCTCAATGTTTTATATAAAACGTTGTTAAAAGAAACACTCAACAGTAGGGAAAGTGCCCAACAAATAAGGAGCAAAATAATCCAGTGAGTCAAGTAAATTATATATATATAAAATATATTAAATGTGTGTGTGTGTGTGTATAAGAATATTTCCACTTTTGGGTCCGCGGTGGTGTAGCGGTCTAAGCATCAGCTTTGTGTCGATGCAGTTGCCCACTGGGGACCGGGTTCGCGTCCCGGTCTCGTCAGATCCGACTATGGCCGGACTCGATGAAGCAGCGATAATTGGCAACGCTGTCTTCGGGGGGGGGGTGTTTGAACTAAAATAGGGATCAATTGGCCACTAAATTGGGAGAAAAAGGGAAAAATTAGAAATAAATTTAGAAAAAAAAAAGAATATTTCAACTTTCCCAGAGTACAACTGCAGTAGTAAACGCCGGTAGAATTTGTTAGAGACCAGTAAATACCAGTGAAGGTTGTTAACAGGACTTGATGGTACTGACTGAGTCCAGGTCAGTGCCTCAAGCCTCCACAAGATTTCAAGACAGGTGTGTGTTTCTGTTGGTGTTTGACCCCCACCCAAGCTCAGTACATGTACATGAACACAAATAAAGCAGTGACTGGGATCTGATGAAGGCAGTATTCTGATTAAAGGGTTCATGTGGTTTCTCTGTAAAGCGCAGGTCTAGATTGGGTCCTAATAGCTGGTCAGTGATATGGTGGCTCGTCCAACACGTGCTGTTGTTTGGGTACGATCGTGGCATTAATGGTGCCGTCAGACGGTCCATCGCCATCATCTCAGAGGGAAGTTCTGACCGCATCATAAACGGCAGGTCGACTTTGGAGTTCGGGTCAGAGTGGATTTACTGGAGCAGCGGTGTGTGGCGGCCATGAACCGTCATGATGAGTCTCTAAAGTCAGATCCGGTCTCTCCTAATGAGCTGGAAGTGGTCCCGAAATCGCTTCCTTTTCCAGTCCCTGTATTTCTAACGATGGTTTAAAAGAAAAATAAACCATGAAACTGAGCGAAAATAAGAGGAGCATCAGCGTTTCTGTAATGGAAGCGGTTCTGGTGGGACTGTAGAGGTTCTCTGGTCACCGTGGAGAACCAAGACTCAAAGGTCAAAGAACCCGAGGCTCCGAAAGGAGTCGGGAGGGATCAGCTCCTGATGCTGGCCGAGTCCAGACAGAGAACGTCTGTGACTGTTTTCTGTTCTTCTGTTATCTATCTATCCATCTATCTATCTATCTATCTATCTATCTATCCATCTATCCATCTATCTATCTATCTATCTATCTATCTATCTATCTATCTATCTATCTATCCATCCATCCATCCATCCATCCATCTATCTATCTATCTATCTATCTATCTATCTATCTATCTATCTATCTATCTATCTATCTATCTATCTATCTATCTATCTATCTATCTATCTATCTATCTATCTATCTATCTATCTATCTATCTATCTATCTATCTATCTATCTATCTATCTATCTATCTATCTATCTATCTATCTATCTATCTATCTATCTATCTATCTATCTATCTATCTATCTATCTATCTATCTATCTATCTGTCTGTCTGTCTGTCTGTCTGTCTGTCTGTGTCTATCTATCTATCTATCTATCTATCTATCTATCTATCTATCTATCTATCTATCTATCTATCTATCTATCTATCTATCTATCTATCTATCTATCTATCTATCTATTGCCGTCTCCTCTCTTTCCCAACGCTCCGCAGCTCGCTGGCGAGTCCCTTTCAGTAAAAGGGAAATGAGAGTAAGTGGCTCTTCCTGTCAGAGGGCCGTGAGGTCGGCGTGACTCCTGTGTGGAGGAGCTGCTGTGTGGAGGAGCCGGAGGCGAGGCGGGTGATGGCTTTTAAAGCCGGCGTGTGCTGGATATGACTGCGAGCAGAGAGCCGTGCGGACGTCTGTCCTGGCCCGCCGAAGGAAGCCGTGGTTATTTCTGATGGCGGCCTTCTCAGTAAGCCTGCTTTTAATACCGCGTCGTCCCAGAATAACACGGGAGTTTGGAAGAGGAGAGGCACAGCCTGGTTTTACAAGCTGCCCTCAGACCGGACTTGTCAGACTTCTATACTCTTGTTCTCCGAAATACTTGCCGACCGACGGTAAAGTGCTGACTCGAGTCAGGTCAGGTCTACTCCCAGAACTGTGTTTCCAGGAGGGTTTTCCAACATGCAGTCAGAGTTGCCCTGGTGGAGATAAAGATGGTGTTCTCCCTCCTGACGGAGGACTCCTTCACTCCTTTAAACACACACGTTGGAAGCAGTCTGAACCGGAAAACCAGTTTCTTCCTCGTGTTCCGTGGTTCAGACTTGATTTCACCAGCGTGCCGTCTTCAGATTAAACAAAGGCGGAGTCGGGAAGCCTGCTAAATACGGACATACCACGCTAAATGGCTCAAAGTACTTTTTAAAGGCGGTGACCGGATTAAATCTGTCTGGCATGCCGGCGGCACCAGTCGCTTGTCTCTCGAACGTTGCACCCTGCTCGTGTCATCTGGGACTCCGTAACAAACATTGTGTTCTAAAGGGCTTTACAAATAAGTTGTGTGTGTGTGTGTGTGTGTGTGTGTGTGTGTGTGTGTGTGTGTGTGTGTGTGTGTGTGTGTGTGTGGGTGTGTTTGCTATAAAAATATTCAGCCTAATGAGGTGGCGTGCCGTCATGTGATCCAGCACTTATTTCAATCTGCTGATACCTGATCCACGTCTCCCTCCCTGCTGGTGTCCGTCAACACTTCCACTCCTCATGTGGTCACTTATCGTGTGTGGAGGTGTGTATCGCTCCCTCTGACTCCTGTTTCCACACCTCACCAGCCCTCTGATGAGTCTACAACCCCCTCCCCCCTTTCTCCCCAATTGTACCCGGCCAATTACTCCACTCTTCTGAGCCGTCCCGGTCTCTGCTCCACCCCCTCTGCTGGTCTGGGGAGGGCTGCAGACTACCACATGCCTCCTCCCATACATGTGGAGTCACCAGCCGCTTCTTTTCACCTGACAGTGGGGAGTTTCACCAGGGGGACGTAGCACGTGGGAGGATCACGCTATTCCCCCCAGTCCCCCCCCCCCGAACAGGCGTGCTGACCAACCAGAGGAGGCGCTAGTGCAGGGACCAGGCCACATACCCACATCCAGCTTCCCACCCACAGACACGGCCAACTGTGTTTGTAGGGACGCCCGACCAAGCCGGAGGTAACACGGGGATTCAAACTGGCGATCCCCGTGTTGGTAGGCAACAGAACAGACCGCCACGCCACCCGGACACGAATCTACATTCATTTTAAGCAGCCATAATATCGTTACAGTGTGATTCACCGTTTGTTGTCTGTACGATACAGTGAAGTGGGGTACGATGTCATTCCATACAGTCGGGTGCAATAGTAATAATAATAATAATAGTAATAATAATAATAATAGTAATAGTAATAATGATAATAATAATAATATAATAATAATCATAATAGTAATAATGATAATAATAATAGTAATAATAGTAATAGTAATAATGATAATAATAGTAATATAATAATAGTAATAGTAATAATGATAATAATAGTAATATAATAATAATCATAATAGTAATAGTAATAATGATGATAATAATAATAGTAATAATAGTAATAGTAATAATGATAATAATAGTAATATAATAATAATAATAGTAATGGTAATAATGATAATAATAGTAATATAATAATAATAATAATAATAGTAATGGTAATAATGATAAGAATAGTAATATAATAATAATCATAATAGTAATAGTAATAATGATGATAATACTAATAGTAATAATAGTAATAGTAATAATGATAATAATAGTAATAATAGTAATAGTAATAATGATAATAATAACCAGTTCCATGTGGATTCCATGCATGCTGCAGCTCTTGTCCCAGCAGGTGTACGTCTATAAACATCTCGTCATCTCAGCAGTGAGAGCGGGAGTGAAGGATGTGTTAACATCTGATCTGGGATCACATCTGTTGGCAGTAAAACAGGAAACGCGCTGCAGCTCTTGCAGGAGCTAAAGATAGCCAGGCTGGTGATGGAGTGAGTGTTTGGTGGCGCAGCATGAGGGGGTCATGATGACCGGCAGAGAGACACACAAGCGTGCTGAGAGACACCACTTTGGAAAGAAACGGACCGACCGCACACTGTGAAAGGAGCGGCGGTGGCGGTGGCGGTGGCGGTGGCGAGCTGCTGCAGGTCATCCGGGCTGCCTGGACTTCCTGCAACCTGCTCTGGTTTGTTTCTCTTCACTGCACACGTCTGCCAAGTTGTCTGAAGCAATAGAGATGTTTCTTTAAGCAGTGAAGGAGAAATCGCATTACATTTTGTGTTCAGTTCGTGTCCGGGTGGCGAGGCGGTCTGTTCCGTTGCCTACCAACACGGGGACCGCTGGTTCGAATCCCCATGTTACCTCCGGCTTGGTCGGGCGTCCCTACAGACACAATTAGCCGTGTGTGCGGGTGGGAAGCCGGATGTGGGTTTGTGTCCTGGTCGCTGCACTAGCGCCTCCTCTGGTCGGTCGGGGCGCCTGTTCAGGGGGGAGGGGGAACTGGGGGGAATAGCGTGATCCTCCCACACGCTACCTCCCCCCGGTGAAACTCCTCGTCGTCAGGTGAAAAGAAGCAGCTGGCGACTCCACATGTATGGGAGGAGACATGTGGTAGTCTGCAGCCCTCCTGGATCAGCAGGGGGGGCGGAGCAGAGACCGGGACGGCTCGGAAGAGTGGGGTAATAGGCCAAGTACAACTGGGGGGAGGAGGGGGAAACATTTGTTTTCGATTCAAATGCATGTGAGGAGTGAGAACATGGGCCACATCTGGTTGTGAGGAATTTCTGTGGCTTCCCTCTGCCCTTTGGTGTTGCTGAACTTTTTTTTTTCTTTTTTTGGATTATTTCCCCCCTTTTTCTCCCCAATAGCATCCAGCCATTAACAAAATAAATCAATAAACTAATACAACCCAAAACATTACTAAACTCTAAACTAAATCCCCAAATCCCCCCATGATGTGGCCGGCACTTGGTTTGGCCCAACTGGCCACCTCCTCCATAAAAGGGCTGTGTTTCCAGGGGCGGATGCTTTCGCCCAAGCCTCACAGGTAGCCCCTCGGCAGCAACAGCGCCCTCTGCCATGTAGATCAGTTGTGAGGCCACAGGTGTGGCCATCACAGGGACGTAGCACGTGGAAGGATCACGCTATTCCCCCCAGTTCCCCCGCCCCCCTTAACAGGCGCCCCGACCCACCAGAGGAGGCGCTAGTGCAGCGACCAGGACACATTCCCACACCCGGCTTCCCACCCGCAGACACAGCCAATTGTGTCTGTAGGGACGCCCGACCAAGCTGGAGGTAACACGGGGATTCGAACCGGCAATCCCCGTGTTGGTAGGCAACGGAATAGACCACCACGCCACCCAGACGCCCTGGTGTTGTTGACCTTTGACCGGCGGATTCAGGTGACATAAACACGCTTGTTGCCGCTGTTTGTGCTTGACACTTGATGTCACATATTACTTACCACATACTACATACGTGTACTGTCTGCCAGCATACTACTAGTATGTCAGCAAAAAGTATGACTGCTGTTGGGACAGACTACTTCATAGAGACGCACCCCCCCCTGTCGGCTCTTTGCTGGTTAGTGACGATAGGCTGCACATCTTTTAAATGTAAACATAAACTGATTTTAACCACTTTCTGCTGGGCACCCTGAAAAGTACTTTCTGCTGGGCACCCTGAAAAGTACTTTCTGCTGGGCACCCTGAAAAGTACTTTCTGCTGGGCGTAGTGAAAAGTACTTTCTGCTGGGCGTAGTGAAAAGTACTTTCTGCTGGGAACCATGAAAAGTACTTTCTGCTGGGCGTAGTGAAAAGTACTTTCTGCTGGGCGTAGTGAAAAGTACTTTCTGCTGAGCGTAGTGAAAAGTACTTTCTGCTGGGCATAGTGAAAAGTACCTTCTGCTAGGCGTAGGGAAAAGTACTTTCTGCTGGGCGTAGTGAAAAGTACTTTCTGCTGAGCGTAGTGAAAAGTACTTTCTGCTGGGCGTAGTGAAAAGTACTTTCTGCTGGACATCATGAAAAGTACTTTCTGCTGGGCGTAGTCAAAAGTACTTTCTGCTGGGCGTAGTGAAAAGTACTTTCTGCTGGGCGTAGTGAAAAGTACTTTCTGCTGGGCGTAGTGAAAAGTAATTTCTGCTGGGCGTAGTGAGAAGTACTTTCTGCTGAGCGTAATGAAAAGTACTTTCTGCTGGGCATAGTGAAAAGTACTTTCTGCTGGGAGTAATGAAAAGTACTTTCTGCTGGGCGTAATGAAAAGTACTTTCTGCTGGGCATAGTGAAAAGTACTTTCTGCTGGGAGTAATGAAAAGTACTTTCTGCTGGGCATAGTGAAAAGTACTTTCTGTTGGGCATAGTGAAAAGTACTACCATACTGACCCGAATATCAGACTACCTGATTATCAAATGACCCCCCCCCCTTTTCAATTGAAAATGAAAACACATTGAATAAAACAATATAGGCTGTTTTTGTTTTTAACATTTTATAACGTCTTTTAAATAAAACCATGTTTTCAACATCTTTGAGATGAAATTGTCACATTCAAATTAAATAAAATGTAGTCACATTTTCAAACGAAAGACCTATGGTACCAAGACAGCCCAGCCATGTCCAGAGCTTCAGCATCTCAGGGCGACTCTCATCCACACCTGGTGCCTTGCCACCGAGGAGCTTTTTAACTACCCCAGAGACCTCTGCCGGGGATATAGGTGGGGCTTCCCCTGAGTCTTCAGACTCTACCTCCTCCACTGAGGACGTGTTGGCTGGGTTCAGGAGCTCCTCAACATGTTCTTTCCTCCGCTCGTACCTGAATACCATAAAAATGGAAATAAACTGTACTCTACACACACACCTATATATATATATATATATATATATATATATATTCTAATACCAATTAGGCTGTCCATCTCATAGTGAAAAAACAACCATGTAGCCTATCAACACAACATTTCAATAACTGCATTAACCATTGAAGTGACGTCTAATTGTAGAAAAGTCTGAAACATCTGACAGAGAAAAAACAAGACTAGATTAAAACCTACTCCGGGGCATCCGGATAGCATGGCGGTCTAATCCTTTGCCTACCAAGATGGAGCTCGCCGGTTCGAATCCCCGTGTTACCTCCAGGGAGGAATGAAAGTCAGTAGGAGCGAGACGCAATACATATGCGTGAATGAGAGGGAGGACAGTAGAATGATGAGGATCAAAGGAGTAGAGATGATGAAGGTGTATGAGTTTAAATACTTGGGGTCAACTGTCCAAAGTAACGGAGTGCAGGAGAGAGGTGAAGAAGAGGGTGCAGGCAGGGTGGAGTGGGTGGAGAAGAGTGTCAGGAGTGATGTGTGACAGAAGGGTACCAGCAAGAGTTAAAGGGAAAGTTTACAAGATGGTTGTGAGACCAGCTATGTTGTATGGTTTGGAGACAGTGGCACTGATGAAAAGACAGGAGGTGGAGCTGGAGGTGGCAGAGATGAAGATGATAAGATTTTCACTGGGAGTGATGAAGAAGGACAGGATTAGGAAGGAGTATATTAGAGGGACAGCTCAGGTTGGACGGTTTGGAGACAAAGCAAGAGAGACAAGATGGAGATGGTTTGGACATGTGTGGAGGAGAGATGCTGGGTATACTGGGAGAAGGATGCTGAATATGGAGCTGCCAGGGAAGAGGAGAAGAGGAAGGCCAAAGAGGAGGTGTATGGATGTGGTGAGGGAGGACATGCAGGTGGCTGGTGTGACAGAGGAAGACACAGAGGACAGGAAGAGATGGAAACGGATGATCCGCTGTGGCGCCCCCTAACGGGAGCAGCCGAAAGTAGTAGTAGTAGTAGTAGTAGTAGTAGTAGTAGTAGATATTATATGATATTTAGTAGTAATGTCATGCTTCAGGAACGAAGAAATGCCTCTAATCCTGGATTATGTTTTGACATCAGAAACACTCGGTATAGAAAAGTTTCGAGTTGAAGAGAAGGAGCATCGACGGCGGTCTAACACGATGTCGGTGTACGTTGAAAACGTTGGGCCTCAATCACGTGTCTCCGTGTGTGTTGTAAAGATGCCGTATCCACTCAGAAACCTGTTGATCAGGGTCGGAGACGTAGCTCGGCATGTTTGTCTAGATCAGACAAACATTACACAGGGGGTCCAGTTGTTTGGCGTCTGGTTTTGGTGCAGCTGTAACTTGATGACTGTTGTAACAGCTGTGATTGACCCCCCCCCCCCCACCCCACCCAACCAGCACTGCGGGTGTATTTCAGCACCAGACACCACGAGGTAGGACTGCATTTCTGACTGAATCTGAAGGTCTGTTCTGAAATACAACCCAGTCTGAATGGAACTGAATGAGCTCATTCACTGGAGCGTTATCTTCACTATCTACATGACCTTACTCATGTCTGCAGACTTCTCATTTTGTTAAACAGGGAATGAATCGTCTACAGTCCTTCAGAATCTGTCAGACTGTGAGTTTTAAGATGTCTTGTGAGTTTTTTGTTTTTTGAGTTTTTCACCGTGAATACCTCATGTTTAGCATTGGGCGTCCTTTCGAACGTATTGATTCAGCTCGGATTTCCATTCCATTTAAATCTTGCCTTTATTGAATCTAGGATCTTTTTATTATTTTTGAGGAAGAAAGAAAGCAAAAATGACCCGTTGCTCTTTTATTGTCATTCAGAATCAAAATAATGACTTGCTAAGGTATATTGCTTCATTTTAGGTAAAAAAATTGAGTAAAATAACGAACAATGAACTTCCAGAGAATAGAGTCAGTTCATGTGGACACAGTGATTATTGAGAGAAGCGCTTCGTCACTCATCTAGGTGACCTCTTCAGTCCCAACTGACTGCAGGTGTCTCCACCCTTATAAACAATACAGTGGTATAACCACCGAAACCAACGATGGGTTTCATATGCAAATTACCCTGACCATTAACTAGAGTTACAGTGGTCGTGTGTACTGTTCACAGAGGATTGGGGAATAGTTGCAATCACAGCATTGTAAGATGGTGACAGATGTACTCTTAGGGCCCCAACACACCAAAGCAACTAGTGGTGACGAAGGCCGACTGTTGCGTCGCCTCATGTCGCCTGCCGTCTGGGCCAAAAAGTAGCAGTTGAACACACTGCAAAGACTACAGCTGACGGCCAACTAGCATGTATAGGTTCTGCACTGATTTGCTAAGCTGAACAGCCAATCAGAGTGATCTCTCTCACTGACAGGCTCCGCCGATTTAACATGCTGAATCGGCCGAAAAGCTGCCGACAGGGGTCTGACTACTGCTGACGGTGCGGGAAACACCGTGAAAACTGGGGTCACAGACGCTCACTGATGGACCGGCATTGGCTGACGGCCAACCTTCGGCCTGGGGTGTCAGGGCCCTTAGACCCCCTCGGTTCAAGAATGGTCGTTCCCTCTTCACATAGATGTCTGTCACCATCTCACAATGCTGCGATTGCAACTATTCCCAAATCCAAAGGAAGGAATGCTGTCTGGACCAGTAGCTTCATAAGCCTTATCAGCTTTATAAGCCTTAACCCTTTTAAAAGGTTTACTCACATCAGCCTCTGTCCCCTGTAGATCGACTTCATCGTGTGGGCACTGTGCTGCTGTCACTGGGTCCAAGTTGTTAGCTTCAAAGTGGGCATAAAAGTTGTTAAGCTCATCCAGGAGAGAGGCAGAGGTGTTGATAGCCACACTGGGTTTAGATTGATAATCGGCTGCGGCCCCCTCCACATGCGCTGCGAATCACAGCCGCTGTAGTCCTTTTCCAGTTTGTCCCTATATTGTCTTTTAGCGGCTTTGATGGCTCTCCTTAAGTCATACCTGGATTTTTTTGGATCATTCCTTGCCCCCTTATTTAAAAGCAGTGGTACGCGCCGTCAACCTCAGGCAAATGTCACTGTTAATCCAGGGCTTCTGGCTGGGGTAGGAGTGAATAGACCGTACAGGGATACAGTTATCCACACAGAATCTAGCATAGCCAGGGACCAATTCAGCATATTCATCCAAACTCGAGGCTGAATACTTGAAGACTGCCCAGTCTGTTGAATCAAAACATCCCTGAGGTTTGGATTCATGTTCTGTAGTCCAGCACTGTACTGTGGGCTGCACATACTTTACTTTCTGCTTGTAGGCAGGAAGCAAGAGCACTGACAAGTGATCGGATTTCCCAAAGTGAGGTTGTGGGACAGACCTGTAAGCTGTCTTGACCGTGGATTAAAAGTGGTCGAGAGTCTTATTGCTTCTGGTTGGGCAGGTGATATGTTGGTAAAATTTTGGTAGCACAGCCACAATTTGAAATGGCCTCAGGGTGCAAGTTCTCCTGCGTGCTAATGACTCCATACAGTTCAACCAGCACCCCTGCGGCAGTAGCTTGTGACGGTATGTTGACAGCAGTTAACAACAAGCGGGGGAATGCCCTTGGGACATAGAATGGTATGCACCTTATTGTTGCTTGTTACAACTCGGTGAACAGGACTGAGAGACTATTTCCAGTGCACCATGTCGGTGTCAGTGAACCATCAATTGTTAACAAAGAAGCATACTCAACCTCCCTATACCTTGCCAGTAGTCGTCATGGAACAATCCATACGTTGCACAGAACAAACAACAAAACGAGAGTAGCTTGGAGCAAGTTGCCATAGTACAGCGCCATCTTCGATCTCATCATGTCACATATTACTACATACAGACAACACGCTATACATATTACTATGTATAGACAATACACTATATATATATTTTTTTAAAAATGTCATTTTGATATACTGTATTGGTCCCCAAAGGGAAATTCTTTTCTGCATTTAACCCATCCTAGCTGTGTAGCTGTAGGAGCAGTGGGCAGCCGCCGTACAGCACCCGGGGACCAACTCCAGGTCTTCTTTCCATTGCCTTGGTCAGGGACACAGACAGGAGTATTAACCCTAACATGCATGTCTTGCTGGTGGTGGGGGAAACCGGAGCACCCGGAGAAAACCCACCGCAGACACGGGGAGAACATGCAAACTCCACACAGAGGACGACCTGGGATGACCCCAAGGTTGGACAACCCTGGGGTTTGAACCCAGGACCTTCTTGCTGTGAGGCGGCAGTGTTAACCACTGGGCCCCCGTGCCGCCGATATTACTACATATAGATAATACTATATATATATATATATATATAGTATAAATATTAATAGTATAAAGCTACTCGGGAAAGCACATATCAGATGGTATGTGCTTTCCCGAAGTGGCTTTATTGACAGCTGATCATTGCTTATGGCATGAAACAGGCTTGTACTGTCTCATAAAGAATTTACTTGACTCACTGGATTTTATATATATATATACGTATATAAAGAGAGAGAGAGTGTGTTTTTTTCCCCCGAAACCGTCAGTGGTGTTGATAAAAGTGCTCAACAAATGAGCGGAATATCAATATAGATGTAGGAAAAAAGTTTTTTCCCTACATATATATAATATCTACATATAGACAATACACTATACATATCACTGCATATATAGATGGTACACTATACATATTACTACCAAGATGGTACACTATACACATTACTACATAGTTGGTACACCATACATATTACTACATATAGGCAGTATACTATACATATTACTAAATATACGGTATATATTACTGCATATAGAAAGTACACTATACATTTTGCTGCATATAGACAGTATACTATACAAATTAGTACATATTGACAGTACACTACACATATCACTACATATAGTTGATTGTTATCGTTACTTGATGAAATTGGTGTCTGTGTCTAGCAGGGCCAATGACCAGCAATCTCGGTTTTATCCGAATTTAAAAGCAGAAAGTTTAGTGACATCCAATTTTCACAGTGGCCAAGTAGGCCTCTAAATAATTAATTTGCGTATGATCATCAGCCCTTATGGCACATACGGCTGAGTATCATCAGCATAGCGATGAAAATGTATTCCATAACTGCATATAATTTGACCAAGAGGTGAAATATAAAGAGAGAAAAGTAGATGGCCAAGAACTGAGCCCTGAGGTACACCATATTTAACGTCAGAATTTTGATGTAATATTACTATAGCAGACATAATGTGTTCTTCCAGATAAGTAGGATTTAAGCCAAGAGATGGTTAAGCCAGAGACACCAAAATTACAATTTTATCTGTCTAATAGTATACAGTATATAGTATATAGGGGCAGTGGTTAGTGTGGTCGCCTCACAGCAAGAAGGTCCTGGGTTTGAGCTCCGGGGTAGTCCAACCTTGGGGGGTCATCCCGGGTCATCCTCTGTGAGGAGTTTGCATGTTCTCCCCATGTCTGCGTGGGTTTCCTCCGGGTGCTCTGGTTTCCTCCCACAGTCCAAAGATATGCAGGTCAGGTGAATCGGCCATACTAAATTGTCCCTAGGGTGTGTGTGTGTGTGTGTGCACGCGCCCTGTGATGGACTGGCGGCTTGTCCAGGGTGTCTCCCCGCCTGCCGCCCAATGGCTGCTGGGATAGGCTCCAGCATCCCCGTGACCCTGAGTAAGGATAAGTGGTTCGGATAATGGATGAATAAATAATAGTATACAGTGATCAGTGGTATCAAAGGCTGCACTGAGATTGAAAAGGTTCCTATAGATGGTTTTCTTCTATATGGGTTGAAAGTTGTTGATACACAACACTCTCTAGTACTTTAGAAAAGAATGGAAGATTAGAGACTGGTTGATATTAATTAATAGACCCAGGATCGAGGTGCGGTTTTTTTAAGTAGAGGTTTAACCACAGCTGTCTTAAAACTACTGGGAACAATGCCAGTAGTAAGTGATAAATTAACAATGTCTAGCATTGTAGGTCCCAGAAAAGGCCAGAGGTCTTTAAAAAGTTTTGCTGGTAAGGGGTCAAGTAGGCAAGCAGTTGGTTTAGAAGCTGACATGAGCTTAGTCAAAGTATCAGGAGAGATAGTCTCAAAAGCTGTAATAACTGGAACTGTCAGTGACTCATTGTGTAGATATGAATTTGGTAAGACAGGATCTGCAGGAGTAGCTGGAGTTGGAGAAGTACTTTTGTTTAAGATCTCATCAACCTTATTGCAGAAAAAGTCTAGAAATTCATGGGCCGTGAATGGTGAGCAGCTAATAGACGACTGCTTTTTAGTAAGTTTAGATACAGTGTCAAAGAGAAATCTGGGGTTATGTTTATTAATATTGATTTAGTGAGAGAGATACGATGTTTTTGCAGTAGATAAAGCACTCTTGTATTTCAATAAACACTCGTGCCACGATAGGTAAAAAGCTTCCAATTTTGATTTTCCCCATTTACGTTCCAGTCTCCTGCAGGCCCGCTTAACAGCATGTGTCTCATCATTAAACCAGGGTGTAGGCCTCTTTAGTCGCCTGGTTCTGGTAGTGAGAGGTGCAACTGAATCGAGGAGACTAGAGAGGGCCACATATAAGTCACTAGTGAAATTTTCAACAGTCAGTCACTACAGTGAAAGGAGCCAAGACTTCAGGCAACTGCTGGCCAAATGCAACTACAGTGGAGGGACCAATGTGGCGAGTGGCAATTACATCTGTGCTGACATTAACTGGACAGGTCAATAAAGCTTCAAATTTGATGAGAAAATGATCTGACACAGCAGATGTGGTTGGCAAGACATTCAGATCAGAAACAGCTATTCCTTTAGATTGAACAAACTGAGTGAACTCAAAAGCATCAACTAGTGCCAGAAAGGCTTTACTTAGAGGATCAGCAGCCTTATTCAGATGAATACTGAAATCACCTAGAATTACAATCTCATCAGAATGAGTAACAAGAAATTTTACTACATAGATGATACATATTACTACATATAGACAGTAGCTATATGTAGTAATATGTATCGTCTTTGTAGTAAAATGTATAATATACTGTCTATATGTAGCGATATCTATCATCTATATGTAGTAAAATGTACTGCCTCTATGTAATGATATGTAGTGATATCAAAAAGACATGCATGTTAGGGTTAATACTCCTGCCTTTGCCCCTGAGCAAGGCAGTGGAAAGAAAAACTTCAGTTGGTCCCCGGGCGCTGCAGCTGCCCACTGCTCCTATACAATAGGATGGTTAAATGCAGAGAACACATTCATTGTAAGAATACAATTAGTTCTGAGAATTCGATAATGAATAAAGTGGCCTTCATTCATTTCATACTGTCTATATTTAGTAATTTTTACAGTGTACCAACACAGGGATTGCTGGTTCGAATCCCCGTGTTACCTCCGGCTTGGTCGGGCGTCCCTACAGACACAACTGGCCGTGTCTACGGGTGGGAAGCTGGATGTGGGTATGTGTCCTGGTCGCTGCACTAGCGCCTCCTCTGGTTGGTTGGGGCGCCTGTTAAGGGGGGAGGGGGAACTGGGAGGAATAGCGTGATCCTCCCACGTGCTACGTCCCCCTGGTGAAACTCCTCACTGTCAGGTGAAAAGAAGCGGCTGGTGACTCCACATGTATGGGAGGAGGCGTGGTAGTCTGCAGCCCTCCCCGGATCAGCAGAGGGGGTGGAGCAGAGACCGGGACGGCTCGGAAGAGTGGGGTAATTGGCTAAGTACAATTGGGAGAAAAAAAAGGTGGGGGGAACCCCCCCCCCAAAAAAAAATGTAAGAACTAGTTAACCCAATCGTTGTTGCATTGATATTCTAAGGCAAGTGCTGGCTTAGTGTGTACCCTTTTCTAAATGTAAGGGGTATGTGGACAGTGGTGGGAAGGTTCGGGGTGGGGCGACAGAAAGTTTCCCTTATTTTCAAATCCCAATATTGACCAGTATGTATTACTACATATAGACAGTACACTATACATATCACTCTAGATATAAACAAAGCAGGTTCTATTTGAAATCCAACAATTTAAGGAACAAACTTTTCCTGAAGATTTTGTTTCTTCTATTAAAATGTTTACTATTTTCAACCAAAGCAGAAATGCCAAATAAAATTATAAGTTCCAGTGTCTTTGACAAGCCAAACCTTTACCATTATTAGTTTTGGAAACTGAAATTTGAAAAATATAAATTCATAAATTGTATTGACGTTGCGTTGTTCTTGCATACAGATCGGTAAAGGTGATGTTCTTCTTTTCTTCCGCTTCTGTGGCAGATATCCAGGAATTTTACGAAGTGACCTTATTGGACAGTCAGAAATGCGGCGAGTCTTCCAGGGGCGTGGAGCCCATGCCCCCGGTCAACCTGTGGGACTTCTCCAGCCTTCAAAGCACAACGGTGACCTCTGACACCCTGCCCAGCCTTAGCACCAGCATCGAGGTAAGGCCCGGCTGACGACAGCTTCAAACTGGAGGAGATGTGTTTTACCGCCACAGTGGGAGGAACAAGTTCCTCTCAGAAGTATCACTGGTTATTATGAAGTTGGTCTGGCGAACTGGGTTTTCATTACTGGAAAAAATTAATAATGATGATAATGATGATGATGATGATGATGATGATGATGATGGATCTTCTATAGACTTGACATACAGCTATCTATGCTATGTTGGAAATGACAGAACCATGTGCATCCACTGGTTTCCTCCCCGGGTTCTGATGTGGTGAAGTTCTGTCACAGTTCTGTCAGCTATAGATAATCCAGAACCTCGTATGTTCTGTTTGGTTTTCCACCTCCTGTCTCTTCAGAAGAATGCCTGAAATCTGGAGATGAATTTAATCGTGATCTTTCAGTTTTTCTTCTTCTAAACATACAAGTTTTCCGGCTCTCCAAGACTTCGTGCTGCTTCTGAAACCATTTTAAAAAACTCATAGCAGCACCTATAACAAAACAGCCTTGAGACTTTTCCAGCACGACGGGTCGCTTATTAAGATTTGTTGCTTAACGTTGTTATGAGCACTTCTCCGGAGTCGGCTTTCAGTACAAGTCAAGTCTCTGTTAAGCAGATGCAGCGTTTTGGAGTGTGTGTCATCGCTGTCGAGTCAATAACCCTCATCTGCCAAAAGTCTGTTCCACAGGAATCTAGGTGGACTTCTAGAGGCCCATTCATTATAGAAATTATTGTTGAAGAAAAGTCTCAGAAGGAGCCAATTTATCGTGTTTTATGTAATACGTGATGGAGTTGGTCAGCGTCCTGAGATAGGGTCAGGAGAGGTGAAGTGAGGGGAAAGAAGAGTACTTCGAGGCAACGCTAAATGACAGAGGCTAGATAAGTCATAGCATAAACGGAGTCTGCCACACATAGCTCTTCCAAGAGTCACACATCTTAGTATATATCAAAACATGTTTCACATCTAATAAAACAAGCTGAAGCTGTTTGGTTTTCACTGGACGTGATTGTTGTACTGTTTTTTCCCCTCTGTTGACACTACAGGACATCGCGCAGAAGAAATGCGACAAACTTACGGCCGCTTTAAGGCGTTCTTGACATGTGACTTGTTTGGGTCAGAGTGTACGGGGAGAAGTTAAAATGGCCGGCCTCGTATCTGTCATTACTGCCACAGTATGCTCTTTCTCCCCCTGCTTCCTCCATGTGACAGAACGGAGGACTGCCAGGCCCGGCGGCCCGCTCTTCTGTCAGCCTGCTAAATGGGCGGTCACATTACCTGCGGTGAAACCGAAATCACTCCGCTGCCCGCGGCGAATCGGGACGTGGCAGGATAGGACCTTTTGCTACAGGAAGAGCTGCTGGTCGTGCTCTGTAGACAGCAGAGAGAAGTAACACTGTCTGTGTGTGCGTTAGCTACAGTATATAGCTAGCTGCTTAGCTTTTAGAATTTTGCCCCAGCTGCAACATAGCTGAGAGGCTAACCAGCTAGCCATAGTGGCACATGCTAAAATGCAGATAAAACAATGAATACGCATACCATCTGCTCTTGTTTCCTGTGACAGCAAACCATGCGGCCCCTCCTTTGTTTTACATTTTGTAACAAACTGGATGTCCAGGTGGCGTAGCGGTCTACTCTGTTGCCTACTAACACGGGGATCGCCGGTTCGAATCCCTGTGTTACCTCCAGCTTGGTCAGGCATCCCTAAAGACACAATTGGCCGTGTCTGCGGGTGGGAAGCCGGATATGTTTCCTGGTCGCTGCACTAGCGCCTCCTCTGGTCGGTCGGGGCACCTGTTCAGGGGGTAGGGGGAACTGGGGGGAACAGCGTGATCCCCCACGCGCTACGTCCCCCTGGTGAAACTCCCCACTGTCAGGTGAAAAGAAGCGGCTGGTGACTCCACATGTATGGGAGGAGACATGTGGTAGTCTGCAGCCCTCCTGGATCAGCAGAGGGGGTGGAGCAGAGACCGGGATGGCTCGGAAGAGTGGGGTAATTGGCCAAGTACAACTGGGGAGGAAAAAACATAACAAATGTATACACCGCCAAAATTAGAGACTGCTCCGTGTTTGGTTTTCCCTGTAGCGATGCTGAGGATTACCATCAGTCAAGTGTGTTTATGTCATACAAGTTGGTGGGTCAGACTTCACCAAGGGGGAGCCATAGAGCGAAGAGACGGAATTCTTTGCAGACGGATGCGGATACCTTTTCCTGCTCTCCACTCCGCATGTGTTTGTATTGAAGCCGATGGAAGTGTGACCGCCCTTGAACACTTTTGATGAGCAGTGGACCTTCCTCTGCCTCAAAAGTCCCGTTTCCACCCGAGTTCTCCTGCTTCACCATTTTTCTTATTTTACCTCAGTTGGCTTTGGTCACTGCATTCCCACTCAGCTTCATTTAAGTACATTTGATCCATCGCTCACCCACTATGAGCCTCAGTGCCTGGATCAGGGGCACTATGTCAGGTCTCACAGCTGGCGTGGGGATTCAAACCCTCAACGTGTTTGCTGGAGGACGGTCTCTGAGGCTGACGGGGTCTGTACCAGCAGCTGGTTCTGGTTAAGTCGATATTCGGTCTTTGTTGGTAGGAGTTAATGTCAGACACAGGGACTGCTCACTGTTAACATTTGCAGACTGCCGACGACCGGTCGCTTCAGCTGCTCATCAGTGTGTGTGGATGTGTTTGTGCATGCATGGTTTTGTTTGTTTGTGTGTGTGTGTGTGTGTGTGCGCGCGCGCGCGTACGTACGAGAGAGAGAGAGAGCGAGACCGAGACCGGACGAACAGCGCCACTATGCCATTAGAACCCATATTGTGGTGGGAGGGGGTATTACACCTGAACGGGCACTGACCTAGTCTTGAGTGAATGGCTGGTTATCAAGAGCATTGAGTTTAATGATGTTGTTGTTAGGGGCTTTCACCTCGGGGGGGCGCTACTATATTCTTTAGCTTTGTCAAATGACTGAAGTAGAGGCTGCTGACAGGTTTTCGCTGGCGCCGTTTTTTCTTGCCTACTTTGCAGAAAGGCTTTGTGGTGTTCGGGATGGCAGCTGTAAAGGTGCATGAGTAAAGTGGCAGTGTTGGAGGAGTGTGGCGTCACCCCCCCTCACGTCACTGCTGCTTGCCTCCATACAGCTGACATGCTGAAGCTTGCCGCTGGCGCTCATAATAAACACTTAGCGTCGTCGCCGAGGCGTAGTTGACGCGTCACCTTATCGGCCGCACATCGGCAGAGGTGTCGATATCGGCCGATAGTGATGCGGCGCTGACGTCATCGTGCATCCCTAACTGAAAACCAAACAGCTGAGTGTAGTCTGGGCCAACACCCGCCGCTCACGTACCGCCGGGGATGTGACACACGGGTCGAGGCTGGACACGGCTGTGTTTGACCTGGCGGGTGGTTCGATACGGGCCGTTTCTGTTTGGTCTTCATTCCATCTTCACCCTCGATCCTTACATCGGCTGTGTCCCGCTGGAGGAAGAGCATATCTGTGATGTCACTTCCCCCTTGTCTTCCGCTGCCCGGATCGTGTTTCCGTTGGATAACAGCGGTCAGCTCTCTCCCACTAACCACACCTGCTCTGTGTGTGGTCTGTTTTAAGTTACTGGGTCAGCCACAGGGGTGGAGTTTAGCACATCAGCTGATAGCGTCAGGCTAATGGTCAGACAGAGAGACGTAGGAACCTGCTGGTGTGTCTAAACCTCCTGCACGCTGCTCTGCCGTCCTGTGGGGGGCGAACGCCGCAGGACGGGAGCAGACCATGAAGCTGTGTGCCGGTGTGGCGGTGTGGCGGGGACAAGGAGGTGTGTTTGATTTGAATGCCTTTTCTCTTTCTCTTCCCTCGTAAATGCACACGCTCCCTCATAGGAGTCCCCCCTTCTAAATGAAATCCTGCTCACGCTGGCCCAGGCCAGGGCCGCCCCCTGCCCACCTGGACAGGTAAGTACAACATGCGTGATGGCTGAGTGGGCGGTGGATGGCTTCTTCTTCTTCTTCTTTTTGTTTTTTGTTGTTATCTGCATGCCCCATCAATCTCCCATCTGCTTCCAGCCATAGATGGGGTCTGGTGGGGTGGAGTCATCGGGTTTGGTTGGGTTTCTGGTTCCTAGCAAGGTTAAAGGTCGTGGCTCGCTATGCTTCATCCTTTTGGTTTGTGTTTTTGGGTCTTTGCAGCACACCTCCAGTTAGTTCTCAAGGCTCGTGCCGCGAAGGGGTCAGGGGGAGAGTCCTTCACGGGTCCGTTTTTTGAGACCCACACCCGCCCCGCCCCCACAACGTGCAATGTCGTACCCGCCCCGCAACCCGCTCATATAAACCATTACTTCCGCAACCCGACCCGACCCGTTGATACAAGACCCGCGACCCGACCCGAACCCCGAAACATGTAAGCCTAATAATAACCATGTAATCAATTAGTCACTACCCTACATGTATTGAGGATCTGTTTTCAGTGTTGTTCAATAACGTTGACAATTCATATGTCATTCTGGGGCTTTAATTAAACACGTGTCACGTCCGAGATAAACACTAACATACTACTGGAGGAGGGCTGTTGCGAGGTGGGCCATGCCATGCCGTGTCTGGCAGTGCTACGACGCAGGACGCGCTCGTGTAAGCCGAATATGTGCAGATTCTACGCAGAGCAGCTGCTCGTTATGTCAGGGATTCCTGTTTGGTCCGTTACAACCCTCGTCAGGTGTCGTGAATGCCAGCTGAATGCACAGTCTATGCAGATCTGCTCCACATGAACGCCTGGTAGGTAAACAAACGGATGCCGACATACAATGTCAGTAGCTTAGCTTCAGTGTTGTGCTTGAAGAGGTCTGTTGATAATATGATAAAATATCTACATATGAGTTCGCCAAAAGCCCCCCAGACGTTGGACTTCGCTCTTGGAGAAGAATTGTCGGCAATCTCGTGTTCTCCACAAGCTATTTCTGCCTTCAGCTCATCAGCCATTTCAATTTCGAGCGTGCTGCAGCAGCTTCAATGCTTCCGGGCTAACGAGCGCCGACAGCCGGATGTGATTGATGAGGTGAGAGGTTAAAAAAGCCACATAGTAAATACTATATTTAAATGTTATTATCCCACACCCGCGGCCCGCCCGCACGTTCCTTTGTTTTACCCGCACCTGAACCCGCAAATAAAAACGAGACAAAAACGACGTTTTTGCGGGTCACCCGCGGGTACCCGACCCGATGCAGGACTCTAGTCGGGGGTCAGAGTTTCTTGTCAGGGTTTGGTTTAAAAATGACAAGCTGGATGTGATAGAGTGATGAACCGAGTGAGGGCTCTTACATCAGGCAGCAGGCTGAATGATGATGGAATCCTTCACTTCTTTCCTTACCAGCTCACCTACACCTTAAAAGTACTGAAGGGCTGACCTCAGTCAATACTTCTGTTGGGGCGAGACTTCCAAATTGTGCCGTTCTTCAAACGAGCTTGATTCAAGGGCGTCCGGGTAGCGTGGCGGTCTGTTCTGTTGCCTACCAACACGGGGATCGCCGGTTCGAATCCCCGTGTTACCTCCGGCTTGGTCGGGCGTCCCTACAGACACAATCGGCCGTGTCTGCAGTTGGGAAGCCGGATGTGGGTATGTGTCCTGGTCGCTGCACTAGCGCCTCCTCCGGTTGGTCAGGGCACCTGTGTGGGCGAGGGGGAACTGGGGGGAATAGCGTGATCCTCCCATGCGCTATGTCCCCCTGGTGAAACTCCTCACTGTCAGGTGAAAAGAAACGGCTGGTGACTCCACGTATCGGAGGAGGCATGTGGTAGTCTGCAGCCCTCCCCAGATCGACAGAGGGGGTGGAGCAGAGACCGGGACGGCTGGGAAGAGTGGGGTAACATATTGATGGATTAGATATTAAAGATACATCAGTAATGCCCATCAGCTGTCACCTGGCATCAGCTGTCACCTGGCATCAGCTGTCACCTGGCACGCTTCAGCATTTGAGCGAAGATCTAGGGTTTGTCACAGTAGTCCTGTCCTACAGGACACCAGCACACATGGAGTTTAGATGTAGGGTTTGTCACAGTAGTCCTGTCCTCCAGGACTCCAGCACACATGGAGTTTAGATGTAGGGTTTGTCACAGTAGTCCTGTCCTGCAGGACACCAGCACACATGGAGTTTAGATGTAGGGTTTGTCACAGTAATCCTGTCCTCCAGGACACCAGCACACATGGAGTTTGAATGTAGGGTTTGTCACAGTAGTCCTGTCCTCCAGGACACCAGCACACATGGAGTTTAGATGTAGGGTTTGTCACAGTAGTCCTGTCCTGCAGGACACCAGCACACATGGAGTTTAGATGTAGGGTTTGTCACAGTAGTCCTGTCCTCCAGGACACCAGCACACATGGAGTTTAGATGTGGAGATGGTCACAGTAGTCCTGTCCTCCAGGACACCAGCACACATGGAGTTTAGATCTAGGGTTTGTCACAGTAGTCCTGTCCTCCAGGACACCAGCACACATGGAGTTTAGATATAGAGTTTGTCACAGTAGTCCTGTCCTCCAGGACACCAGCACACATGGAGTTTAGATGTCGGGTTTGTCACAGTAGTCCTGTCCTCCAGGACACCAGCACACATGGAGTTTAGATGTCGGGTTTGTCACAGTAGTCCTGTCCTCCAGGACACCAGCACACATGGAGTTTAGATATAGAGTTTGTCACAGTAGTCCTGTCCTCCAGGACACCAGCACACATGGAGTTTAGATGTCGGGTTTGTCACAGTAGTCCTGTCCTCCAGGACACCAGCACACATGGAGTTTAGATGTCGGGTTTGTCACAGTAGTCCTGTCCTCCAGGACACCAGCACACATGGAGTTTAGATATAGAGTTTGTCACAGTAGTCCTGTCCTCCAGGACACCAGCACACATGGAGTTTAGATATAGAGTTTGTCACAGTAGTCCTGTCCTCCAGGACACCAGCACACATGGAGTTTAGATGTAGGGTTTGTCACAGTAGTCCTGTCCTCCAGGACACCAGCACACATGGAGTTTAGATGTCGGGTTTGTCACAGTAGTCCTGTCCTCCAGGACACCAGCACACATGGAGTTTAGATGTCGGGTTTGTCACAGTAGTCCTGTCCTCCAGGACACCAGCACACATGGAGTTTAGATGTGGAGATGGTCACAGTAGTCCTGTCCTCCAGGACACCAGCACACATGGAGTTTAGATGTCGGGTTTGTCACAGTAGTCCTGTCCTCCAGGACACCAGCACACATGGAGTTTAGATGTCGGGTTTGTCACAGTAGTCCTGTCCTCCAGGACACCAGCACACATGGAGTTTAGATGTCGGGTTTGTCACAGTAGTCCTGTCCTCCAGGACACCAGCACACATGGAGTTTAGATGTCGGGTTTGTCACAGTAGTCCTGTCCTCCAGGACACCAGCACACATGGAGTTTAGATATAGAGTTTGTCACAGTAGTCCTGTCCTCCAGGACACCAGCACACATGGAGTTTAGATGTCGGGTTTGTCACAGTAGTCCTGTCCTCCAGGACACCAGCACACATGGAGTTTAGATGTCGGGTTTGTCACAGTAGTCCTGTCCTCCAGGACACCAGCACACATGGAGTTTAGATATAGAGTTTGTCACAGTAGTCCTGTCCTTCAGGACACCAGCACACATGGAGTTTAGATATAGAGTTTGTCACAGTAGTCCTGTCCTCCAGGACACCAGCACACATGGAGTTTAGATGTAGGGTTTGTCACAGTAGTCCTGTCCTCCAGGACACCAGCACAGATGGAGTTTAGATGTCGGGTTTGTCACAGTAGTCCTGTCCTCCAGGACACCAGCACACATGGAGTTTAGATGTCGGGTTTGTCACAGTAGTCCTGTCCTCCAGGACACCAGCACACATGGAGTTTAGATATAGAGTTTGTCACAGTAGTCCTGTCCTCCAGGACACCAGCACACATGGAGTTTAGATGTCGGGTTTGTCACAGTAGTCCTGTCCTCCAGGACACCAGCACACATGGAGTTTAGATGTCGGGTTTGTCACAGTAGTCCTGTCCTCCAGGACACCAGCACACATGGAGTTTAGATATAGAGTTTGTCACAGTAGTCCTGTCCTCCAGGACACCAGCACACATGGAGTTTAGATGTCGGGTTTGTCACAGTAGTCCTGTCCTCCAGGACACCAGCACACATGGAGTTTAGATGTCGGGTTTGTCACAGTAGTCCTGTCCTCCAGGACACCAGCACACATGGAGTTTAGATGTGGAGATGGTCACAGTAGTCCTGTCCTCCAGGACACCAGCACACATGGAGTTTAGATGTCGGGTTTGTCACAGTAGTCCTGTCCTCCAGGACACCAGCACACATGGAGTTTAGATGTCGGGTTTGTCACAGTAGTCCTGTCCTCCAGGACACCAGCACACATGGAGTTTAGATGTGGAGATGGTCACAGTAGTCCTGTCCTCCAGGACACCAGCACACATGGAGTTTAGATGTGGAGATGGTCACAGTAGTCCTGTCCTCCAGGACACCAGCACACATGGAGTTTAGATGTCGGGTTTGTCACAGTAGTCCTGTCCTCCAGGACACCAGCACACATGGAGTTTAGATATAGAGTTTGTCACATTAGTCCTGTCCTCCAGGACACCAGCACACATGGAGTTTAGATGTCGGGTTTGTCACAGTAGTCCTGTCCTCCAGGACACCAGCACACATGGAGTTTAGATGTCGGGTTTGTCACAGTAGTCCTGTCCTCCAGGACACCAGCACACATGGAGTTTAGATGTGGAGATGGTCACAGTAGTCCTGTCCTCCAGGACACCAGCACACATGGAGTTTAGATGTCGGGTTTGTCACAGTAGTCCTGTCCTCCAGGACACCAGCACACATGGAGTTTAGATGTCGGGTTTGTCACAGTAGTCCTGTCCTCCAGGACACCAGCACACATGGAGTTTAGATGTGGAGATGGTCACAGTAGTCCTGTCCTCCAGGACTCCAGCACACATGGAGTTTAGATGTGGAGATGGTCACAGTAGTCCTGTCCTGCAGGACACCAGCACACATGGAGTTTAGATGTCGGGTTTGTCACAGTAGTCCTGTCCTCCAGGACACCAGCACACATGGAGTTTAGATGTAGGGTTTGTCACAGTAGTCCTGTCCTCCAGGACTCCAGCACACATGGAGTTGAACACACAGCAGCTCCAGTAGCTTCAGGTCCAGCAGGACTCCAGTCTGACAGTGCTGGGAAATGTTCTTATCCTGTCTCGGGCTCTGTGTCAATAACACACACACACACACACACACACAGACGGGTGCTGATATCAGAATTAGGTGGACTTCAATGTAATGTAATGGACTTCGTCCCCGTGTGCCCGGCTCTTCTTGTGGCGCTGGAGTTGCAGCAGCGGTCCAGAAAAGGTGGAGCTGCTCTGAGCGGACTGGATCGGACCGGGCAGCCTCAGAGACTGGAGCTGTACTGTTCCTTCTGGACCCGAACGCCGGTGGTTGGGTTGGGTTTCTTTTTCATTTCTGTGGAGGACTGGGTGGAACACAGATCCTGTGAGGTTCAGCACTAGCACACACACACCCGTGGGCCTGCACAGTTCTGGACTGAACTGAAAGCACCATTTTTATTTTAGTTTTTTGGCTTTGAATTGGGATCATGATTCTAACTTACTATTCTAAGATGGAGCGATTTTGTAAAAAAAAAAAAAAAGGAAGGGGGGGGTTTCATAACGTGCGATGTGTGCATCATAGCAAATGATGTAAAATATAAACCAAATCAGCAAAAGCTTGTCTGGGTAAAACTGCTCCCTAACACGAGCCCTAACCATGAGCAGAGCAGGTCCAGTAGCCATCGGTCCTGCGTGGCGTGGTTTGGGAAGGAACAGGCAGGAAGCTGAAACAGCATGTATGATGCGCAGCTGAAAACACTCCTGCACACGGAAATGGACTTTCAGCGGGTGTCTTACAGAGCGTGTCCACGGACACCGTCTGTTTGGGTCAGTATGCTGCATCCTAGCAGTTGGTTTGCTGGCAGCCATACCGACATGTACCCTGGCTCTGCCAAGTGACGGAAGCTGAGCAGGTGTGGGCTTGGCAAGTACTTGGATGGGAGACCTCCTGGGAAAATGAGTTGCTGCCGGAAGTGGTGTAGATGGGCCAGTAGGGGGCAGTCTTCCATGTGGTCATGATAAACAACAAAAACCCCAATGCCCCAGTGCAGTGACGGGGACACTGTGCTGTAAGGGATGCCATCCTTCAGAGGAGACGCTAAACCGAGGTCCTGACTCACTGTGGTCATTAAAGATCTCATGGCACAAAGAGTAGGGGGTCCCCGGTGTCCTGGCAACATCCCCAGCCTGCCTCTCTCCATCTGCCCACCTCATCATCCTCCATGTAACTTGCTCAATGGTTCCTCCCTCTCCACCTCAAGCTGATGTGTGGTGAGTGTTCTGGTGCAAAATGGCTGCCGTGCACCACCCAGGTGGTGCTGCACATTGTGGTGGTTGGACTGAGTTACCTCCTTCAATGTGAAGCGCTTTGGGTGTCTAGAAAAGCGCTGTATAAATGTAATGATTGTTATTATTATTATTATTGTTATTGTGTGTGTGTGTGGGGGGGGGGCCCTGTGATGGTCCGGCGGCCTGTCCAGGGGGTCTCCCCACCTGCTGCCCAGTAACTGCTGGGATAGGCTCCAGCATCCCACCACCCTGAGTAAGGATAAGCCGTTTGGATGATGCATAGATGAACTAATGATGGATATTATTATTGTTATTATTATTATCCTGTTTTGATGTAGTATAATGTGCTTGGTCGCAACAAGGAAGGGAGCGCTTGGTTTTATGCCTGGGTAGTCCCGATCCAGATGCTGCTGAATTAAATCACTGAGAACAGAATCAAGATGATAATTTTGATGTGATTAATTGTGCAGCTCTAACGGTTACCATACCTGACAACCACCACCCCATCTCGGGTTAGATCATGGTTCTAGAGGTTTTGATTTTTTGCTTTTAATCCAAATGTTGACTCAGAACTTCAACAGAATCACAGCCATGTTCAGATCTTCCTGAGACTCAGAGATGTGTAAACCCCCAAGCTGAAACCAAGTCTACCTCAGCTATGAATGGAGGAGATGTATAACTGACATGATGGATGTTTCTTAGGTCAGACTGGAGTCCGTGTTTACCCACATGCCCCTGACTTTGCCCCGTTCAGGTAGATTATTATGTCGATCCAAGATGAGACGCCCTTCGGCACCACGGCGTTGGGAGGAGTGGAGTGGCGGTGATAAAACGTCACGCTTTTAAAATATTTGCATTGTGCAGCAGTTGAGGACCAGAGCTGTGGCTCCCTCCCTGTCTCCGGCTCCCTTCCTGAACCAGACTGCAGTGTGTTTCCTGATGTTTGACCCCTGACCCTTCATCTGACCCATCCAGTACAAACTCTGTTTGAGCTGCATTTCTGACCGCTCCTCGTCCTGCCGCTCTCATTGGGCAGTTGGCTTGTGGAACGGAATCTGGACAGCCATTGAGGAAACGCCATGCTGTTTTATTTTTATTTTTTCCCTTCCTCTTCTTTCTTTCTTTCTTTTTGTTGTTGTTGTTGTTTTGGATCCCTCCCCCCTTTTCTCCCTGGTTTTATCCGGCCAATTACCCCACTCTTCCGAGCCGTCCCGGTCTCTGCTCCGCCCCCTCTGCTGATCCGGGGAGGGCTGCAGACTACCTCGTCTCATCCCATACATGTGGCGTCACCAGCCGCTTCTTTTCACCTGACAGTGAGGAGTTTCACCAGGGGGACGTAGCACGTGGGAGGGTCACGCTATTCCTCCCAGTTCCCCCTCCCCCCTGAACAGGCGCCCTGACCGACCAGAGGAGGCGCTAGTGCAGCGACCAGGACACATACCCACATCCGGCTTCCCACCCGCAGACACGGCCGATTGTGTCTGTAGGGACGCCCGACCAAGCCGGAGGTAACACGGGGATTCGAACCACCGATCCTCGTGTTGGTAGGGGACAGAATAGACCGCTACGCCACCCAGACGCCCTGTGCTGTGTTTTAGCTGGGGTCACCGTCACTGAGCCGTGATTTAATAGGGGCTGAGTGGACATTCATTAATTTGGTTTCTGTATGCAAAGGAAGTACATTCTGTCTGTGGCAGACAGTGTGGATGGCGGACTGGGCTTTACAGCCATACGAAGACTCACAAGTGACAGAGGCAGGATTGTCATCAACGGACACGACGGACAACCCTGAGACAGAGAGAGGGGGGGGGTGATGGATGCTGTGTCTGTGTGGGCAGTAATGGGTGTAGATGGAGAGTGAGGAGCTAACAGTCCTGTGTATGGTTGTCACTGAGTGTTTGTGTAATGAGGGGGATTCTCTGAATGCTGGTGCTGGATCTGCTGCCTCTATTCTGTTTCAGATGGCAGGGAGCTGGCATGCTTATAATCCAGCGCTGTCTCCTGGCTCGGTGTGTGTGTGTGTGTGTGTGTGTGTGGTTGGGAGGGGGCTGTCTGTGATAGTATATTAATGCTATAGTTCTAATTAATGGTTCAGTTTAATGCTATATTTTAAACTAACTATAGTTTATACTGTCATTACAGTCTATAGTTAGGGTTATTTGATCATAAATGACGTGTTTATAGTACTACGGCAGTTACAATAATAATAATAATAATAATAAACATTTTATTTAAAGGCACCTTTCATGACACTCAAGGTCACCTCATATCAAACACATTAAAACAAAGCAGTAAAAAACATTAGTGCAATCAACAATAAAACAATAAGCAATAGAGCATACATCAGCAGGAGCAAAAAAGAAAAAGATGACTTTGATGCTGTTAATGCTGTTAAAGTGAGTATGCTAGTTTAAAAAGGTGGGTTTTAAGAGCAGCTTTGAATTCTGTAATGGAGTCCAGTAAGCGTATGTGATGGGGAAGGGAGTTCCAGAGTTGGGGTGCATCATAGGAGAAAGCCCTGGCACCCATTGTGCTGAGGTTGATGGTCGGTAGTGCCAATAGACCTGCTGGTGAAGACCGCAGGGAGTGAGATGGAGTGCAAGTCTGAAGGAGGTCTGTGAGATAAGCAGGGGATAGATTATGAAGAGCTTGAATGTTAATAATAAAATTTTAAAGTTAATCCGCTGTGACACAAGAAGCCAGTGTAATTGAATCAGCAGGGGAGAGACATGTTCAGTGGACTTTGAACGTGTAATCAGCCGTGCTGCAGAATTCTGGATGAGTTGAAGTCAGTGAATAAGTTGGGGATGCCTGCCAAGATCGCATTGCAGTAGTCAATGCGAATGTGACCAAAGCATTGGCTAAGACTTCCATGGAATTTGTGTTAAAACGGGGCATAGTCTGGAGACGTATCACAGATGGAAAAAGGAAATCCGGAAGACATTGTTTATATGACTGGAAAAGGAAAGGGTACTATCTAGGATAACACTAAGGCTCTTAGCCTGAGTGGAGACAGGTATGGTGGCTCCAGCAATGGGGAGTGAGCAAATAGTGTTTGAAAGAGTAGATTTAGTGCCAATGAGGAATAGCTCAGTGTTACTCCTGTTGAATTTCAGATAATTGTCAGTCATCCATCTCTGTGTATCATGGAGACAAGCAGTGAGGGTACTGGAGGGGAGAGTGGAAGTCGGCTTAGTGGACACATAAAGCTGTGTATCATCAGCATAGCAGTGGAAATGGATACCATAGTGCCGGAAGATGTTGCCAAGAGGGAGGAGGTAAATAATAAAACAGGAGTGGCCCCGACTCTAAACCCTGTGGAACTCCTTGAGGAACTATCAAACTTTCTGACTGGCAATTCTGAATTTGTACAAAATGTGTCCTGTCTGTAAGGTAGGAAGCAAAACACTCATACACAGTGCCCCCAACTCCAATGCTAGCCAGGCGATCCATGAGGAGCTGATGGTATCAAAGGCTGAGGTCAGAATCAGAATATTTTATTCGTCCTTGAGGGGAAATTGGGTTCTATTACAGACACACACTCTAGGAAGAAAAAAAAAACTTATAAGATAACAAGAAAATAGAAACAAATGGAAACAAGAAAAACGAACAAATAGAAATAAAAGATAAAATAAGAAAGAGGTCAGCGAGGATGAGGATAGAGAGTAGGCTGGAGTCAGCTGCACAAAGGAGGTCATTGGTGATCTTAACCAGGGCTGTTTCTGTGCTATGTTTGGGGCGAAAGCCAGATAGGAATTGTTCAAAGAGATTACTGTTATCAACGTAGATCTGGAGTTGAGATTCAACTACCCTCTCAAGGATTTTGGAGATGAATGGGAAATTGGAAATAGGCCAGTAGTTGTTTTGGTCAGTAGAATCTAAATTAATTTTTTTCAGGGTTGGTCTGATTATGGCAACCTTCAGTGAAGGGGGAACTGTACCAGTGGACAGAGAGGAGTTGATGATGGAGGTTATCATGGAGATGATAGAGGGCAGGCATGTTCCCCCCCTTTTTTCTCCCAATTGTGTTTGGCCAATTACCCCACTCGTCCGAGCTGTCCCAGTCTCTGCTCCACCCCCTCTGCCGAGCTGGGGAGGGCTGCAGACTACCACATGCTCCCTTCGATACGTGTGGAGTCGCCAGCTGCTTCTTTTCACCTGACAGTGAGGAGTTTCACCAGGGGGACGTAGCGTATTGGAGGATCCTGCTATTCCCCCCCAGTTCCTCCTCCCCCCCGAACAGGTGCCCCAACTGACCAGAGGAGGTGCTAGTGCAGCGACCAGGACACATATCACATCTGGCTTCCCACCCATAGACACGGCCAATTGTGTCTGTAGGGACAACTGACCAAGCCGGAGGTAACACGAGGATTCGAACCGGCGATCCCTGTGTTGATAGGCAATGGAATAGACCGCCACGCCACTTGGATGCCCCGGGCAGTTGTGTTTTAGCTAGGGTTGTGGTAATTGGATCCAGGTGACATGTGGAGGTGCTAGACTTGGTAACAAGTCTAGAAAATCAGAAATGTGATTTTCAGTTGGAAAACTGAAGTCACATAGGACAGTGGATGGGGACAGTTCCGTGGCTCTTGCTGATGGTAAGTCAGTCTGCATGATGTTAGCAGAGGCTAATTGCTCATGAATGGTACTAGTTTTGGAGTTGGAAAAACTTTAAAAAAAAGCAGAGCATTGTTCATTAGAAAGTTTACTGTTCATATTGGTTCCAGGTGGATTTGGTAACCTTTTAACTGTGGGGAAGAGTCTTCCAGTATTCCCTTCATCTGTACTGATGGTGTTTGCATAACAGGATGTTTTAGCTGTTGAAAGAGCATTTTTGTTATGGAGTATGTAATCCCAATACATTTGTGAACACCAAGTCCAGTCTTGGTGCAAAGCCTCTCAAGGTGCTGCCCCATAGCCTTGAACTGACGTAATTCAGGTGTGTACCAGGAAGCAGTATGGGAAAACGAGACAACCTGTGTTCCCAGGGGAGCTAAAGTATCAAGCAGACGATAACATGTAACTGTTGTAGTCCATAAGATAGGCAAGTGAGGAGGTGGGAGCAGGAATGGGGTTTGAGGTAATGAAGCTGCTGAGATCCTCTGGATTAACATGTAATGTTGTGGTATGATGCACCTTTGGTTTACTGAGCAGTAGGTGGGTGTTGAATAACACAGCTTTATGGTCAGAGATGGGTGGTTCGGCAGAGGTGATGTTATATGGTGTGATGCCGGAACAGCAAACCAAGTCAAGGATAGGACCCTTGGTGTGGGTTGTGAAGTTGACATATTGTGTTAGACTAAGGCAGTTCTTATTAGGGCAGCAAAGATAAGTAAGTGACTCATAGACAAGAAAACCCTATCTGTGTGTGTGTGTGTGTGTGTGTGTGTGTGTGTGCGTGCGTGTGTGTGTGTGTGTGTGTGTGTGTGTGTGTGTGTGTGTTTCCCTTTAGAGAAGGTATACTGTGCACCAAGTTCTGTTCAGTATTGCTCCACATTCACACAGTTCCACATATTCACAGCTCAGGCTGGACCAGTCCTACCACAGTCTACTATCGTTGATTACTTTGAGCTGGCCATTCCAACCAGTCTTCTGCTGTTGGTTAACTGGGAGCTGACCATTCCAACCAGTCTTCTGCTGTTGGTTAACTGGGAGCTGACCATTCCAACCAGTCTTCTGCTGTTGGTTAACTGGGAGCTGGCCATTCCAACCAGTCTTCTGTTATTGGTTAGCTGGGAGCTGACCAGTACAACCAGTCTTCTACTATTGGTTAGCTGGGAGCTGACCAGTACAACCAGTTTTCTACTGTTGGCTAACCGGGAGCTGACCAGTACTACCAGTTTTCTACTGTTGGCTAACCGGGATCTAACCAGTACTACCAGTTTTCTACTGTTGGCTAACTGGGATCTAACCAGTACTACCAGTTTTCTACTGTTGGCTAACCGGGATCTGACCAGTACTACCAGTTTTCTACTGTTGGCTAACCGGGAGCTGACCAGTACTACCAGTTTTCTACTGTTGGCTAACCGGGATCTGACCAGTACTACCAGTTTTCTACTGTTGGCTAACTGGGATCTGACCAGTACTACCAGTTTTCTACTGTTGGCTAACTGGGATCTAACCAGTACTACCAGTTTTCTACTGTTGGCTAACCGGGATCTAACAAGTACTACCAGTTTTCTACTGTTGGCTAACCGGGATCTAACCAGTACTACCAGTTTTCTACTGTTGGCTAACTGGGATCTAACCAGTACTACCAGTTTTCTACTGTTGGCTAACCGGGATCTGACCAGTACTACCAGTTTTCTACTGTTGGCTAACTGGGAGCTGACCAGTACTACCAGTCTTGTACTGTTGGTTACTGGAGTGTTGTTGGTGGTCATTACAGTGTGGGTTGATGGAGTTTTGCTGTCTCAGTCTTAGAAAGCTGTGAGCCAGCAGACTGCATCAGTGTGTAGGATAACCTCTGACCTGGAGTCAGCTCATCTGCATAATGGAAGCCAGGCAGGTCTCAGAGGACCGGCACCTGTTGGACCCCTGTCTCTACTGTAGCAACCGCAGCAAGAGTGTCTCATTTTCAGTCTTCTGGCTAATATCATTTTGGATATTGAGTTTTAAGCCGGAGACATCTGGCCAGATGTAGTGCGTTTCTCTCTCTGTCTCTGTCTGAGGGAGGATTTCTGTCTCAGTGCTACTACTAAGAGCTGGAATTTGACCTGGATCCAGTCTCATTGCTTTGACCAGAATGTCATGATGTCAACGTGATGTCATCAAACTGCGCCAGTTGTGGATGTGGATGAGAGTTGTAACTGTCCTATCCATTCTCTACTGTCTGTAGTGGTGCTGAACTGTCTGTATTCATCTCCATTTATCCTCCGCTGCAGTTTTCAGCCGCTGTGCCGCGGCACGCTCATGTGATGGCAGAGCTGAGCAGGACCGAGGGGAACATTTTCAAATTCCTTTTAAAATGAGATAAAAGCACTTTGTAGTTTTTAAAGTTCATAACTTTTTTTTGCCCCCCTTTTTCTCCCCAATTGTACTTGGCCAATTAACCCCCTCTTCCGAGCCGTCCCGGTCTCTGCTCCACCCCCTCTGCTGATCCGGGGAGGGCTGCAGACTACCACATGCCTCCTCCCATACATGTGGAGTCACCAGCCGCTTCTTTTCACCTGACAGTGAGGAGTTTCACCAGGGGGACGTAGCACGTGGGAGGATCACCCTATTCCCCCCAGTTCCCCCCCCAAACAGGAGCCCTGACTGACCAGGACACATACCCACGTCCGGCTTCCCACCTGCAGACACAGCCAATTGTGTCTGTAGGGATGCCCGACCAAGCCGGAGGTGACATGGGGATTCGAACCAGTGATCCCTGTGTTGGTAGGCAACGGAATAGACCGCCATGCCACCCGGACGCCCCGCATGAGTTTAAGTTTGTGTGGCACGTGTGAGTGTGTTCTAGCATTTTGTTATTTGCATACCTATGTGTGTGTATGTGTGTTGTTTTTATGTGTACTGTATGTAGTTTTGTGTGTATATGCATGTATATGGTTGTGTGAGTATTTGTATGGTCGTGTGTGTATGTGTGTGTGTGTGTGTGTGTGTGTGTATATATATATATAAAATGCAGTTGTGTGTGTGTGTGTGTGTGTGTGTTGAAGGACATGTGGACATGAGTCGGGCTGCTGGGACTCAGGTTTGTTAACGAAGCATTCAGACGGCAACACACAGCTGAGCGCTAACTGGTTCAAACGGTCCAAACTCTGGTGTCATGTGATGGTGTCTACCTGTGACCCGAATGAATACATGAGTGAAGGAAATGAGAGAGAGAGAAGGTTGGATGATGTTGGGATAGTGAATCAGGAAGTGCAGTGGATTAGCAAGGAGGAAGTGAGGGCAGCTATGAAGAGGATGAAGAATGGAAAGGCAGTTGGTCCTGATGACATACTGTGGAGGCATGGAGGTGTTTAGGAGAGATGGCAGTGGGGTTTTTAACTAGATTGTTTAACACAATCCTGGAAAGTGAGAGGATGCCTGAGGAGTGGAGAAGAAGCATACTGGTACCGATTTTCAAGAACCAGGGCGATGTGCAGAACTGTAGCAACTACAGAGGTATAAAGTTGATCAGCCACAGCATGAAGATATAGGAAAGAGTAATAGAAGCTAGGTTAAGAGGAGAGGTGATGATTAGAATCAGAATCAGAGGGCGCCCCAATGGCTCACCTGGTACAGCATGGACCACATAAGGCCGGGTCCTTACTGCAACGGCCTGGGTTCGAATCAGACCCCGGGCCCTTTGCTGCATGTCATCTCCTCTCTCTTCCTGTCTCTCCACTGTCAAATAAAGGCGGAAAAATGCCAAAAAAGAGAGAGAGAGAGAGAGTCAGAGTCATGTTTATTGGCCATGTAGGGTTGCACTACATGGAATGTGACTCTGGTTTCATGGCTCTCCGTGTACTTAACATAGAATAACAACACTACAACACAACAACCTTCACATATATATACACAAGGGTCGACTTATACAGGTGAAACAAGAGGTGATAAGGTGCAGTGGTGCAGAGAATATATCAGAGGTGCTGAAATACATGTCAGCAGGTTACTTACATACATGCCTGAGGTAGAAGTACATGACAGAGTGTACCAGTATACGTACAATGTACAGTACAGTATATACAACATGTACTGTACAGTATATACAACATGTACCGTACAGTATATACAACATGTGCAGTAAAATATATACAACATGTACAGTACAGTACAGTACAGTATATACCACATGTGCAGTACAGTATATACATGTACAGTATATACCACATGTACAGTACAGTATATACAACATGTACCATACAGTATATACAACATGTACAGAACAGTATATACAACATGTACAGTACAATATATACATGTACAGTATATACAGCATGTACAGTACAGTATATACATGTACAGTACAGTATATACATGTACAGTACAGTATGTACAACATGTACAGTACAGTATATAAAACATGTACAGTACAGTATATACAACATGTACACTACAGTATATACCACATGTACAGTACAGTATATACAATATGTGCAGTACAGTATTTACAACATGTACAGTACAGTATATACAACATGTGCAGTACAGTATATACAGCATGTACAGTATAGTATATACAACATGTACAGTACAGTATATACAATATGTGCAGTACAGTATTTACAACATGTACAGTACAGTATTTACAACATGTACAGTACAGTATATACAACATGTACAGTACAGTATATACATGTACAGTACAGTATATACATGTACAGTATATAAAACATGTACAGTACAGTATATACATGTACAGCATATACAACATGTACAGTACAGTATATACAACATGTACAGTACAGTATATACAACATGTACAGTACAGTATATACAACATGTACAGTACAGTATGTACAGCATGTACAGTACAGTATATACAGCATGTACAGTACAGTATATACAACATGTGCAGTGCAGTACATACAACATGTACAGTACAGTATATACAACGTGTGCAGTACAGTATATACCACATGTACAGTACAGTATATACATGTACAGTACAGTATATACATGTACAGTACAGTATATACATGTACAGCATATACAACATGTACAGTACAGTATATACCACATGTACAGTACAGTATATACAACATGTGCAGTACAGTATATACCACATGTACAGTACAGTATATACAACATGTGCAGTACAGTATATACCACATGTACAGTACAGTATATACATGTACAGTACAGTATATACAACATGGTTAGATTTATGACCGCCCACGGAAAGAAAGTGTTTTCATATGTGGTTGTTTTGGGGTACTGTGCTCTGTAGCGCCTACCAGAGGGGAGGAGTGTGAACAGGTTGTGACCCGGGTGTGATGGGTCTGCAGTGATGTTGCCTGCCCGTTTCCTGAGTCTGGAGGTGTATAAGTCCTGAATGGAGGCCAGGTTGGCACCAGTGGTTTTCTCTGCAGGCCTGACTGTCTGTTGTCGTCTGTCCCTGTCCTGTTTGGTGGCCGATCCAAACCCGACAGTGGTGAGGTGCAGAGGACAGACTGGTTACTGCAGCGTAGAACTGAACCAACAGTTCCTGAGGCAGGTTGAACTTCCTGAGCTGGTGGAGAAAGAACATCCTCTGCTGGGCCTTCTTGATGATTGTGTCTATGTTGGATGTCCACCTTAGGTCCTGGGAGATTGTGGCGGCCAGAAATCTGTAGGTTTTCACCACAGACACCGTGCTGTTGAGTATGATGGGGTGGGGGGTGGGGGGGAGCATTGTGGGGGGGGGGGCCTCTGCTTTCTGTCCCCAGAGTAAAACTAAACATGGAGAGGCAGCTTTCAGTTTTATGCACCACGTATCTGGAACAAACGCCCAGAAACCTGCAGGTCTGCTGCTGCAGCTGCAGTTCTTTGAAATGCAGGCTGAAGACTTCCTGTTTGCTGCCGCCTTTGATTACATGAAACTTACCATCTCACGTCGCACCGTCACTTCTGCTCCGTTGTTTTTAAATGCCTTTGCATTGCCTGATGTTGCTTGTCTCAATGCTTCTTTTATGTGTTGTGTGAAGCACTCTGAGCTGCCTTGTTGAAATGTGCTACGGAAATAAATGTGCCGTCATACAGCAGCTGTATTTTGGTCTGAACCGCTTCTGTTTCTCACCGCACGTTCAAAGTGTACGGTAACGGATGAAACATGCTCAGCTGAGTATTCTGCACCACTGATGTCTATTCAGAGAGCAGATAAAACCCCAGCTAGGAGTGAAGCTGCTGGTCTGGCCTACAAACCTCCTCTCACATGCACACTCCCACTTTCTAATCAGGAACATTTGGTTTCATCCGCCGGCTGGGTGGTGGTATTTAGACAGTACCAGTGGGTTATGGTCCCAGTAAGACCGGTACCAGTGTGTTATGGTCCCAGTAAGACCGGTATCATTGTGTTATTGTCCCAGTAAGACCAGTACCAGTGTGTTATGGTCCCAGTAAGAACGGTACCAGTGTGTTATGGTCCCAGTAGGACCAGTATCGTTGTGTTATGGTCCCAGTAAGACCAGTACCAGTGTGTTATGGTCCCGGTAAGACCAGTATCGTTGTGTTATGGTCCCAGTAAGACCAGTACCAGTGTGTTATGGTCCCAGTAAGACCAGTACCAGTGTGTTATGGTCCCAGTAAGACCAGTATCGTTGTGTTATGGTCCCAGTAAGACCAGTACCAGTGTGTTATGGTCCCAGTAAGACCAGTGTCAGTGTGTTCTGGTCCCAGTAAGACCAGTATCATTGTGTTATGGTCCCAGTAAGACCAGTACCAGTGTGTTATGGTCCCAGTAAGACCAGTACCAGGGGTGTCATTGTCCCAGTAAGAACAATGTTAGCGTGTTATGGTCCCAGTACAGTAGAAACATTATTATTTTGGTTAGGGTCCCAGTAAGACCAGTATTAATGTGTTATGGTCCCCATAAGACCAGTATCAGTGTGTGATGGTCCCAGTAAGAGTGTTATAGTCCCAATAAGACCAGTATTAAAGAGGTTGGGAGCATGTTTATATTTCTGTAAGGAAAAGGGTCTGATTCAGCTTTTACATTCCTCTCCTCTCCTCTCCTCTCCTCTCCTCTCCTCTCCTCTCCTCTCCTCTCCTCTCCTCTCCTCTCCTCTCCTCTCCCCTCCCCTCTCCTCTCCTCTCCTCTCCTCTCCTCTCCTCTTCTCCCCTCCCCGGTCTCCTCTCCTCTCCTCTCCTCTCCTCTCCTCTCCTCCTCTTCATGAGTAATGCACAGTGAAGTGGAGACTGCCAGGGGGAGGAGAGAGAGTGAGAGGACAAGTGGGTGGAGAGAGAGGAGAGATGAATAGATGTGAACGACAGACAGACAGACTGATGGAGAGAGAAAGGAGAGATGGATAGATGTGAACAACAGACAGACAGACGGATGGAGAGAGAGAGGAGAGATGAATAGATGTGAACAACAGACAGACAGATGGATGGAGAGAGACAGGAGAGATGAATAGATGTGAACCACAGACAGACAGACAGATGGATGGAGAGAGACAGGAGAGATGAATAGATGTGAACCACAGACAGACAGACAGATGGATGGAGAGAGAGAGGAGAGATGAATAGATGTGAACCACAGACAGACAGACAGATGGAGAGAGAGAGGAGAGATGAATAGATGTGAACCACAGACAGACAGACAGATGGATGGAGAGACAGGAGAGATGAATAGATGTGAACCACAGACAGACAGACCGATGAATGGAGAGAGACAGGAGAGATGAATAGATGTGAACCACAGACAGACAGACAGATGGATGGAGAGAGACAGGAGAGATGAATAGATGTGAACCACAGACAGACAGACAGACAGATGGATGGAGAGAGACAGGAGAGATGAATAGATGTGAACCACAGACAGACAGACAGATGGATGGAGAGAGACAGGAGAGATGAATAGATGTGAACCACAGACAGACAGACAGATGGATGGAGAGAGACAGGAGAGATGAATAGATGTGAACCACAGACAGACAGACAGACAGATGGATGGAGAGAGACAGGAGAGATGAATAGATGTGAACAACAGTCAGACAGATGGATGGAGAGAGACAGGAGAGATGAATAGATGTGAACCACAGACAGACAGACAGACAGATGGATGGAGAGAGACAGGAGAGATGAATAGATGTGAACCACAGACAGACAGATGGATGGAGAGAGACAGGAGAGATGAATAGATGTGAACCACAGAAAGACAGACAGATGGATGGAGAGAGACCGGAGAGATGAATAGATGTGAACCACAGACAGACAGATGGATGGAGAGAGACAGGAGAGATGAATAGATGTGAACCACAGACAGACAGATGGATGGATGGAGAGAGACAGGAGAGATGAATAGATGTGAACCACAGACAGACAGACAGACAGATGGATGGAGAGAGACAGGAGAGATGAATAGATGTGAACCACAGACAGACAGATGGATGGATGGAGAGAGACAGGAGAGATGAATAGATGTGAACCACAGACAGACAGACAGACAGATGGATGGAGAGACACAGGAGAGATGAATAGATGTGAACCACAGACAGACAGATGGATGGATGGAGAGAGACAGGAGAGATGAATAGATGTGAACCACAGACAGACAGATGGATGGATGGAGAGAGACAGGAGAGATGAATAGATGTGAACCACAGACAGACAGACAGATGGATGGAGAGAGACAGGAGAGATGAATAGATGTGAACCACAGACAGACAGATGGATGGATGGAGAGAGACAGGAGAGATGAATAGATGTGAACCACAGACAGACAGATGGATGGATGGAGAGAGACAGGAGAGATGAATAGATGTGAACCACAGACAGACAGACAGACAGACAGATGGATGGAGAGAGACAGGAGAGAGTGAGAGTGCGTGACACAGAGCGAGTGACTGGCTGATGATTGGAGAGAGAATAACACAACACTCCATACTTCCTGTTGTTTGACTTTAAAGGGCCGTCTCCATCGAAGTGAGTGTCTCTCCAACCACATCATCACAATCATCCACCTCCTCCACACACACACACACACACACACACACAGACACACACACACACACACACAGTCACACACACACACACACACCAGAGATCATTATGTTCTCTTTGAGAAGACCATTCAGTGTTTCACACATTCCCATGTGGCAGCTGGCCGGCACCAGTCCTCTGACGTCAGGACCAGAGTGCTCTCAACGCCCTCAGCCACTACCAGAACTGGACCACCTGTAAATCTGGAACATTCAGGAACCTCTTCTCTGTACTTGCTTCTTTTTCTTTCCATTGTGTTTAAAGAGGCGGCACGGCACGGTGGTGCAGTGGTTAGCGTGGTCGCCTCACAACAAGAAGGTCCTGGGTTCGAGCCCAGGGTAGTCCAACCTTGGGGGTGTTTGTCGGCCCGGTGATGGCCTGGCAGCCTGTCCAGGGTGTTTCCCCGCCTAGCCGATGACTGCTGGGCTAGGCTCCAGCATCCCTGCGACCCTGAGAGCAGGGTAAGCGGTTCAGATAATGGATGGATGGCTGACTTAAAGAATCGTGGAGTTCAGGAAATACAACTTCCACACACGTCGTTAGTCATGTGACATGGTTCTGCACAGTGAGGACCTGCACACATCGTTAGTCATGTGACATGGTTCTGCACAGTGAGGACTTGCATACGTCGTTAGTCATGTGACGTGGTTCTGCACAGTGAGGACTTGCACACGTCGTTAGTCATGTGACGTGGTTCTGCACAGTGAGGACTTGCACACGTCGTTAGTCATGTGACGTGGTTCTGCACAGTGGGGACTTGCACACGTCGTTAGTCATGTGACGTGGTTCTGCACAGTGAGGACTTGCACACGTCGTTAGTCATGTGACGTGGTTCTGCACAGTGAGGACTTGCACACGTCGTTAGTCATGTGACGTGGTTCTGCACAGTGAGGACTTGCACACGTCGTTAGTCATGTGACATGGTTCTGCACAGTGAGGACTTGCATACATCGTTAGTCATGTGACGTGGTTCTGCACAGTGAGGACTTACACACGTTAGTCATGTGACGTGGTTCTGCACAGTGAGGACTTACACACGTCGTTAGTCATGTGACGTGGTTCTGCACAGTGAGGACTTGCACACGTCGTTAGTCATGTGACATGTTTCTGCACAGTGAGGACTTACACACGTCGTTAGTCATGTGACGTGGTTCTGCACAGTGAGGACTTGCACACGTCGTTAGTCATGTGACGTGGTTCTGCACAGTGAGGACTTGCACACACATCGTTAGTCATGTGACGTGGTTCTGCACAGTGAGGACTTACACACGTCGTTAGTCATGTGACGTGGTTCTGCACAGTGAGGACTTGCACACGTCGTTAGTCATGTGACGTGGTTCTGCACAGTGAGGACTTGCACACGTCGTTAGTCATGTGACGTGGTTCTGCACAGTGAGGACTTGCACACGTCGTTAGTCATGTGACGTGGTTCTGCACAGTGAGGACTTGCACACACGTCGTTAGTCATGTGACGTGGTTCTGCACAGTGAGGACTTGCACACGTCGTTAGTCATGTGACGTGGTTCTGCACAGTGGGGACTTGCACACGTCATTAGTCATGTGACGTGGTTCTGCACAGTGAGGACTTGCACACGTCGTTAGTCATGTGACGTGGTTCTGCACAGTGAGGACTTGCACACACATCGTTAGTCATGTGACGTGGTTCTGCACAGTGAGGACTTGCACACGTCGTTAGTCATGTGAAGTGGTTCTGCACAGTGAGGACTTGCACACACGTCGTTAGTCATGTGACGTGGTTCTGCACAGTGAGGACTTACACACACGTCGTTAGTCATGTGACGTGGTTCTGCACAGTGAGGACTTGCACACGTCGTTAGTCATGTGACGTGGTTCTGCACAGTGAGGACTTGCATACGTCGTTAGTCATGTGACGTGGTTCTGCACAGTGAGGACTTGCACACACGTCGTTAGTCATGTGACGTGGTTCTGCACAGTGGGGACTTGCACACGTCGTTAGTCATGTGACGTGGTTCTGCACAGTGGGGACTTACACACGTTAGTCATGTGACGTGGTTCTGCACAGTGGGGACTTACACACGTTAGTCATGTGACATGGTTCTGCACAGTGGGGACTTACACACGTTAGTCATGTGACATGGTTCTGCACAGTGGGGACTTACACACGTTAGTCATGTGACGTGGTTCTGCACAGTGGGGACTTACACACGTCGTTAGTCATGTGACGTGGTTCTGCACAGTGAGGACTTGCACACGTCGTTAGTCATGTGACGTGGTTCTGCACAGTGAGGGCTTGCACACGTCGTTAGTCATGTGACATGGTTCTGCACAGTGAGGACTTGCACACGTCGTTAGTCATGTGACGTGGTTCTGCACAGTGAGGACAGCACTTCTCATGCTGCTGGTTTGATAGATGGTGGTTGTAGCTGGAGTGGGATGGAACGGTGCAATGACACATCAGGGGAGCATTTTAAGGAAAGTTTCTATCCTACATATTTGGGGGGGTTTGGGGGTCCCCCCCCGTTTTCTCTCCAATTGTACTTTCTGGCCAATTACCCCACTCTTCTGAGCCGTCCCGGTCGCTGCTCCACCCCCTCTGGTGGGAGGATCATCCTGTTCCCCCCAGTTCCCCCTCCCCCCTGAACAGGTTCCCCGACCGACCAGAGGAGGCGCTAGTGCAGCGACCAGGACACATACCCACATCCGGCTTCCCACCTGCAGACACGGCCAATTGTGTCTGTAGGGACGCCCGCTCAAGCTGGAGGTAACACAGGGATTCGGACCGGCGATCCCCATGTTGGTAGGCAACGGGATAGACCGCTACGCCACCCGCATGCCGTCTATCGTATGTGCTCCACCCATATCTCATTCTGAGGTCATCCCACACAAAGCTGAGGAGCCCAGTGAGGCCTTAATGCTGCAGTAAACACTGCTGTGCAGCATCTCAGCAGCACAGCAAAGGTCAACACATGATGTGTATGAAAAGACGTGCTGCTGGGGTTGGTGGGGGTCTGTGTAAGCCCCGCCCCCACCATTTGATTGGATGGCTTAGAGCAAGGTGCGAGGTCACGGCTGAGGCCTCCTGATTAGCTGTCTGCCTCCATCCTTGTGGGCTGGATTGGCTGCTGACTCCACTTTGTCCCGCCCCCTTTTTTACTGACACACACACACACACACACACACACACACACACACACACAATCCTCCGTGTCTGTTCTTCCAGCGGTCGAGTCAGTTGTCTGCTTTGTTTCGATTGAATGTTTCAGATGACGGGTGAAAAGATGAACAAAATAAATCAAATCCTGCAGAATTGTTGAAAAAAACCACAACTCTGCCCCCCCCCCCCGTCTCTCAGCATCTCCTGCTTGAGGAACCTCTTGTAAACACACACACATGTCCCTCCTCCTCCCCCTCCCCCATTTCCCCTGTGACCAATCAGAACCCCGCAGAGGACTGCTAAGAGCACACACACACACACACACACACACACACACACACACACACACACTAGTTTTCTACTGTGTCTGAAATACACACACCGGCTCTGTCACACTGACCGTCGCTGAGAGCGAGCGAGAGAGCGAGCGAGAGAGCGAGCGAGAGAGAGAGAGAGAGAATTGCTCGTAGAGCAGTAGAGAACAGGATCACAACGGGACAAGGAGGGCGAGAAGCCTTCATCTGGAAGGAGGAAGAGGAGGAGGGCAGTCAGGAAGGAGGAGGTCTCCCTGGATGAAGGCAGAGCACTGGGAGTGGTCTCCTCCCTGCCATGATGGAGCCCGGACAGGAATGAGGGCGGATGGTGAGGGCAGGGAGCAGCAGCAGCAGCAGCAGCACAGCAGGGGGGGCAGGAGGAGGAGCTGCTGGCCGGCGGGGCAGGAGTCGGCATCACCCCCGGAGGAGGCGCACGTCGGCCAACTGTCCTGGCACGGAGAGGAAAGTGGAGTGTTTCTCTCCTGTCTTCTGCCACTGCAAGGTGGCCTGCACCAACCACACCATCTCCCTCATGTTCGGCTGCAAGGTGGGTGGAAACGTGCGGCTCGCAGTCCCCGTCGGCATGCGCGCCCTGGCGCCCGCCGTGGACAGGAAGTAGCGTCTAACCAAACAGTCAAGATGCACGCATCCACCTGGCTCTTTCCACGGGTGTGGGTGCATGTGGGAGCTGTCAGAGATGCTTCAGCTCCGTACGTTAGGTCATACGAATCACTTGAAACTGGCAGGGGGGGGGGTAGAGAGAGAGAGATAGAGAGGGGGGGGGCGCTTCTTGAAAAGGGAAGCGATCGGATAATCCAGATGTGTTTGTCTCGGCCGGTTTGCTCAGTGCCTGTCAGACAACAGCTGAGGTGGAAAAACCCCACGAGCCGGCCGTCACCGGGAGCCTGTGTTTATCGTCCCACCAGACGCCACGTGACAAGTCCGTCCAGCCAGCAGCTGTGACAGTTTCAGCGACGCGGCCAATCAGAGAGCCCGGCCAGAAGAGCGCTGGGATGTCATTGGCTGGTGGGGCAGCATGACTGACACACCGGTGGGCATGTGCATGTGTGGGTGAGGTGCTGTGGAGGGGGAGCCCGGCGCCTTAGCAGAGATGAGGCAGATCACCTGGACAGGGCATAATCATCCTTTCACATATCACGACTTGTTGAGGGGTTTCACCTCCCAAACTGATCTGTGGCTCATTACTCCGCTCCAGTACACAACTGAGAGAGTTGTGTGTGTGTGTGTGTGTGTGTGTGTTACACCTGAACACACACACACTCTCACCTGAAACACTCGGGTGTTTCTACCAGGTTTTATCTGAGTGCCCAGATGACTTCCTGTGGCTGCTGCTCCCGGCGGTGGAGGTGAAGGTTGACTCAGATTGGCAGCCCTGTACTGACTGATCAGCTGTGAGAGTGAGAGAGAGACAGAGAGAGAGAGAGAGACAGAGACAGAGACAGAGACAGAGAGAGAGAGAGAGAGAGAGAGAGACAGAGAGAGAGACAGAGAGAGACAGAGAGAGAGAGAGAGAGACAGAGTATTGACAGCGAGACAGCCTCCCTGCCCCTACTCCTCCTCATACACTGGGCTGGCATATCAGCAGTTAAAGTTACGATCCTGCAGACCGTCATTTCTGTTGAATTTACTGACACGTGCCGGTTCTGGTAACTACAATGGTGGTTGACCACTTTGAGTCTTGATCTATTGGGTTCGAGTCCCGGGGTAGTCCAACCTTGGGGGTCGTCCCGGGTCGTCCTCTGTGTGGAGTTTGCATGTTCTCCCCGTGTCTTTGTGGGTTTCCTCCCACCGTCCAAAGACATGTAGGTCAGGTGACTCGGCTGTACTACATTGTCCCTGTGTGTTTGTGTGTGTGTCTGTGTGTGTGTGTGTCTGTGTGTGTGTGTGAGTGTGAGTGTGAGTGTGAGTGAGCCCTGTGTGATGGCCTGGCGGCCTGTCCAGGGTGTCTGCAAGTAACTCTTCAGGATTTCAACTTGAAGACACGTGTCCTCGCAGAGGTCTGTGTTTAATTTTATAAATAATGGTTTCTTTATAATTTTTCAGAAGCACCGGTATGCAAATTGAAATCCCCCCCCCATGAAAGTAAAACTGGAATAAACTCCATGGTGTCCAGAAGCAGGATCAGATGTGATGTAGACCCAAAATCTCCCGTCCAAACGTCCAGACAGCCCTAAAGTAGACTCCTCTGATTACGTCTTTCTTCCATACGGCGCCTTGCAAAAGTATTCAACCCCCTTGACAGTCATCACTAATGTCTGGATTATAAAAGGTACCCGCACATCTGTTCCTGAACAATATTACTGTTGTGAACCCATAAGCTCAAACAGCATGTCCCCAAAGCCAAAATGAGTTATGTTTCACTGACTTTTTATTAATAAATTAAAAACCAAGATACAGTGCTTGCATAAGTATTCAACCCCTTGTGCTCTCAAAGCTCCATGTTTGCACAAATGACAGATTATTCCTAAAACAAACTCAGGTGAACACAATGGGACATAACTAGTGTGCAGCTGTAAGATATTAAAGTACCGGTCTGGTTTATGGGTATAAAAAGCACTCTGGGTAAAGTTCATTAGCCGGGCGTGAACTCCCATCAGAAAATGAAGACAAAGGAGCAGAATACTGAAGTAAGAGACAAAGTGATTAAAACGCAGAAGACGGGAAAGGGACAACAAACAATATCCAAGTGTTTGGATGTCCCACGGAGCACTGTTGGATCCATTGTCAGAAGGTGGAGGCTGCATCACACCACCCAGACGCTTTGTAGGACAGGCCGTCCCTCAAAGCTAAGTGTCCGAGCAAGACGTGGGCTAAAGCCACAGATGACCCTGCAGTCACTTTGAAGGAGCTCTCCAGAGGTCAGTGGCTGAAGCTGGAGTAAATGTACATGAGTCAACCATATCACGGCTCTCCATAAATCTGGCCTGTGTGGGAGGGTGGCAAGAAAGAAGCCGTTGCTCAAAACTATGCATATAAAAGCCGCTTGGAGTTTGCTACCAAGCATGAGAGAGACCCGGTTGGGATGTGGGTCAAGGTTTTGTGGTAGGATGAGACAAAAGTTGAGCTTTTTGTCCAAAACTCAAAAGTGTTACATGTGGCACAAACCTAACACTGCTCAGCCCTAACCCCCCCTCCCCCCCACAGTGAAGCATGGTGGCAGCAGCATAATGCTATGGGGTTGCTTTTCTTCTGCAGGCGCTGGGAACCTTACTCACATTGAGGGAAGAATGGATGGAGCTAAATACAGGGAAACATTGGAAGAAACCCTTCTGCAGTCTGCCATAAAACTGAAGCTTGGGAGAAGGTTCTCCTTCCAGCAGGACAATGGTGCTAAGCACAAGGCTAAAGCAACAATGGCATGGCTCAGCAACAAAAAGACGAATGTTTTGGGCTGGCCAAGTCAAAGACCAGACCTCAACCCCATTGAAAATCTATGGCACAGACTGAAAATCACTGTCCAGAGGTGCCATCCCACCAACCTACAAGACCTGCACAAATTCTGCCAAGAAGAATGGGCAAAAATTACTCCAAAAGAATGTCAAAGCTTGTGCATACTTACCTCAAGAGAATCATGGCTGTTATTGCAGCAAAAGGGTACTCTACAAAGTACTGATATGTGGGGGTTGAATACTTATGCAAGCACTATATTTTAGTTTTTAATTTATTAATAAAAAGTCAGCAAAACATAACTCATTTTGGCTTTGGGAACTTGCTGTTAGAGCTTATGGGTTCACCAAAAATAATATAGGAATAGGAACAGATGTGTGAATATCTTTTATAATCCAGAAATTAGTCATGACGGTCAAGGAGGTTGAATACTTTTACAAAGCGCTGTATGTGGTTGCTAACTATTGACTCAGAATGGAGGATGTCATCAGTCTGCCCACCAGTTAAACTAGCGCTCAGTTTCAGGTTTAGCAGGAAGAGAATTCTCTCTGGTGGTCTAAGGTGATATGATTAAGATTATTCTCAGCTATGTTTGGTAAAGACACTGCAGTTATCATCAGCCAAGCGCAAACACCAGCTCGTAAAATGCCAGACATAATTTGTGTGATCACTTCTCAAAGTTGTGTGTTTAGCTGCTGGTTGTTCCACCTCTACAAAGATCTTCACATCTTTATTTATAGACCATAGGGAGGAGGGCTGGGTGAGATCACAGCTAGTTTCCCAACATGGAGGCATTAACTTCCAGGAGAACTCGGTTGTCCTGGAAAGTTGATTAGAAGGGTTTTCTTTCCCATTCGTCAAATAACAAGTCCAGTCAGTCTGCATCATCCCAAATCCCGGTTCCAGTCCCATTCACAATAAACAGTAGACAACAGTAGTCGTCACCCACTGTCCTTATACCCTCAATTCAGATGAGGAGAAACTCAGCAGAAGAACAAAAAAACTTGTCGTGAAACAAAAAATGGGAGAAACCTGATAAAGAGTTTGAAAGGAGGAATCCCATTAACAGGACGGATAGTTATATATCGGAGGAAATGCACCAAGAAACTGAGACTGTTGGAGGAAATAGCTATTTATTGAGCCAGTTGATCTACACATTATGGTACGTTGATAGTTACCATCAGTTCCGACGTACAGAAAGCTCTTGTCCATCGTAGCAACAAGAAAGATCTTTTCTAGAGCTCAAATTCCAGAATTTTTAGTTTGAAAGTGATGTCGCCTTGTCAAACAGTGGAATCCAGCCTTTCTTTGTTGAAATGGACAAACAGGCTCTGGGCTTATTTATTCCATCCTATAGTCCGCTGGTTGGCCTCTGACTCCGCGGGCAGAGAAACTTCTGGGATTAACGGTGGTTTGTCATGGACTCGGTTTTGAATGGTATCCATCGTTAATCTGACAGATTGAAAAGTTGACAGTCCGAGGACAGACTTCATCTGCGATAGCTCACTGGGAATAGAGCTTCAGATTTTCCTGATGTTTTTAATTCTTTTAGTTGCCCCACAGTGTGACAGTTTAATCACCGCTGGTCTTAATTAAGTCGCATTGATCAGCTGATTGACTGCCTTCACTACTGCAAACTCAATACATCTTGTTGGAAGTTATCAATGGCAGTACCATAAAACATTTCGACAGTTAATTTGTTCAAAGCTTGGACTCATCAGGTTCAGCTCAGCTTAAGCCAATGTCTTTTAAGTGGTGTTATCTGTGTGATCCAACAAGCAGACTATTTGTTTGGATGGAAATGGTTATGTCAGACACCCCCCCCCCGTTTTTTTTGGTGTTGTTGTTGCATGATCCGCTGTGCTAATTTAATGCTCAGCTGATCTCCCTTAGCATCCGCTGCTGATTGGATGCTGGCAGCGGTAGGCGGAGCTTGGCTACAGTAAATGAACTCCCAACACAGCGGCGTCAGTCAGAAAGCTAAGTGCAGGCTGAACTGTATGAACAGACATTTCATTTAGAAAGTAAAAGTAACAAGGTTTTGGAATTTTAGAAGCCAAATTGTTTTATGGTTCAAGAATGTGGTGCATGCAGTGGTGTTTTATTGAGATGAACATGAACATGGCGATTTAGAAGGTTTCCTAAATCCCAAGTGTCTGTGATGAGTTGGTTCCGTTGAACATGGAAGCCTCAGTGTTGCTCAGAGAAGTCTTCTATAGAACATGGTATGTTCCTCTTGGAAGACAAAGACTAACATGAAGTTATCATATTCACCCTCTCACATTTATAAGTTTAGTCTGAAAACAACGAAGTGTTCGAATTACCTCAGTTTTGAAAAGAAAAAAACGACAACAGCTTTTACTGTGTCTCGTCAGGACTGTGGACATGTGTTTTGTTTTAACAAGTATCTTTAAGGGGTGTCTGGGTGGCGTGGCGGTCTATTCTGTTGCCTACCAACACGGGGATCGCCGAATCGAATCCCCGTGTTACCTCCGGCTTGGTCGGGCGTCCCTACAGACACAACTGGCCGTGTCTGGGGGTGGGAAGCCAGATGTGGGTATGTGTCCTGGTCGCTGCACTAGCGCCTCCTCTGGTCGCTCGAGGCGTCTGTTCAGGGGGAGGGGGAACTGGGGGGAATAGCGTGATCCTCCCACACGCTACGTCCCCCTGGTGAAACTCCTCACTGTCAGGTGAAAAGAAGCGGCTGGCGACTCCACATGTATGGGAGGAGACGTGGTAGTCTGCAGCCCTCCCCGAACGGCAGAAGGGGTGGAGCAGAGGCCGGAACGGCTCGGAAGAGTGGAGTAATTGGCCAAGTACAATTGGGGAGAAAAAGGGGGGGGGGAAATGCAATCACATTTTACTTGTTGTTCATTTTAACATCATCTCCTTGGACCCCAGGTATTGCCATTGCAGGGCTGAGTTCAAAAGCTTCATTCAGCATCTTAAATATTGATGTCCAAAATTCCCCCAATCTTGAACATGACCAAAATGTCTGAGCCAAGTCTGCTTTGCCTATTTTACAGTTATCACGTTTCATCTGTGTTTGGCTATATTTGAGCAAATTTGGTTTTACTGTAGTGAGTACGATGGAGGAGTTTGATGCAGTTTTGGGATTTGGGCGGTCCATGGTTGTGTCTATTACACAATTCACATGTCCACTGAATATCAGCTGATGAATTTTCACATCAGGCAACAAGGAAGCCATCTTCCTGAAAAACTTGGCATCATCCCAGTTGGGAGCGTAAACACTCCAACCCTGGGAGTATGAAAGAGAAGGCCTGACGCTATAACACATCATCCTTGGGGGTCCGAAATTGTTTGTGATGCACTGAAGAGCACCTTCTTATGGATTATTATTGCTGCTCCTCTAGCCCTGTTATTGTAGCTTGAAGGATACACCTGTCCTACCCACTCTTCTCTAAGACATGTCTGATCTTCAAAGGCAAGGGAGAAGGCGTTTGATCGAGTTGAGTGGGATTACCTGTTCGCTGTTCTTGAGAAGTTCGGCTTCGGGAGCAAATTTAGCTCATGGATTCGCCTCTTGTATACATCCCCTCCAGGCCAGTGTCTGCACCGATGTTTCCCGTTCTAACTACTTTCCCCTCGAACGTGGGACACGTCAGAGGTGCCCGTTGTCCCTGCTGCTGTTTGCCCTCACCATTGAGCCCCTCTCGATCGCGTTGCGGTTGTCTGCCTCCTTCCGGGGCATAGTGTGAGAGGGAGTAGAATATAGGCTGTCGCTATACGCGGATGACTTACTGCTCTATGTTAGCGACCCAGTCTGCCTTCTATTCTCTCTATTCTTGAGAACTTCGGCTCCTTCTCTGGTTATAAGTTGAATCTCCAGAAAAGTGAGTGTTTTCCGATTAACTCGGCGGCGTTACAGCTTCAGCAGATGGACTTACCTTTCACACTATGTCGCTCCGGCTTCTAATATCTAGGAGTGAACGTGATGTGCTCGTGGCCTGCCCTCTTTTCAGCAAATTTCGCTCCCCTTCTCAACCAAATGAAAGCCGATTTTCAGAGATGGGGTAGCTTGCCTTTATCGCTTATAGGTAGGATTAACGCCATAAAAATGAATAGCTTGCCCAAATTCCTCTATTTATTTCGGTCTATTCCCCTGTTTTTGCCTAAATCCTTTTTTAACGCAATTAATCAGGCCATTACTACATTTATATATGGGATGGGAAACCCCCCAGAGTTGGTAGGTCTCTGTTGCAGAGGTGTAAATTCAGTGGAGGTCTTGCACTGCCCAGCTTTCTGTATTACTACTGGGCGGCCAACATCCAGAAGTTGTCATTCTGGTTCCACGCCTCAGACACCCCATGGTGCCATCTGGAGTTTTGATCCTGTGTCTCCTCATCTCTCCCAGCCTTGCTTTGCTCCTCTCTCCCGACCCCTCCTTCGCGCCACACAGGCAACCCTGTAGCGCTTTCCACACTCGAAATTTGGTATCAGTTTCGGCGTCACTATAAACTCCTCTCTGCATCCAGTCTGGGGCCCATTGAAAAGAATAATTTATTCCCCCCCTCTCTGATAGATAATGCTTTTTCCCTCTGGAAAAGGAAAGGTATCAAAACCATTACCTGTATTCAGATGACATCTTCCCCAGCTTTCCTTCCTTGGCCGCTGAACACACTCTGCCTCCATCCCACGTCTTCCGTTACCTCCGAATTAGACACTTTGTTTCCTCCCAATGTCCCGGCTTCCTTGCTCTACCTATTCGGCAGCCTTGGGAGGACTTATTGACCCCCATACCTGGCCGGAAAGCGGCCATTTCTCAGATCTATTCCTGTATTATATCACTGGACAAATATTCTACCAGCAAAACTAAAGCGGCCTGGGAGCGTGAGTTAGGGGACGAGTGGTGGGACGGGGCGATTGACAGAGTACGCTCCACTATTTCCTGCGCCCGCCTCGGGTCTCATTCAGTTCAAGGTTTTACACACAGCACATTTTTCAAAATCAAGACTGTCTGAGATTTACCCGAATGTGAGTGATGAATGTGATCGCTGCCACGTCTCCCCATGCAGCCTTACCCACGTGTTTGTTCACTGCCCTAAGCTGCGAATGTTCTGGGACTGTTTTCAAAATCTTATCTGAGGTGCTGGAGATTGATCTGCAACCATGCCCCCGGACAGCTCTCTTTGGTATCCCAGAAGATCTCTTATCTCTGACCCCTAAGCATGCGGACGTGGTGGCATTCACGTCCTCATTAGCACGGCGCAGGATTCTTCTTCACTGGAAGTCTCTCTCCCCCCCCCTCCCCCCGGTCTCCCTATGGCTAAGTGATGTGATCCACTTTTTAAAACTTGAACAAATCAAGTTCTCGCTCAGGGGCTGCGCCCACAAATGTCCTGTGAGGTGGCAGCCCCTCATTTCATACGTCGCCGCTCTGCAGAGGCTCCCCCCCGATGACCAGCAATGATTTTGAATTTTAATTCCTCGTTTATATTAATTTAGACCAAGCCTCGTTTACTTTTTCTCGTCCGTACCTTCCCTTTTTTTTCTTTTCTCTTTTTCTCCTGATGTTGTCTGTGTATTTTTTATTTCTATTTGTATTTTTATGTATTTGTATTTATTTATTTGTATTTTTTTTTCAGGGGACTGTGTCGTTGGGAGGGAGGGGGATGTGATGGGGGGGGGACTGTTATATGCCCCCTCTGTTCTTGTTTGTTATATTTTGTCTTTAAAAACCCAATAAATAAATTTACAAAAATAAAAATGGCAATTTTATCGATCTAAAATTAAATCTTTTTTTTTTTTTATTTATTTCTCCCCAATTTTATCCGGCCAATCACCCCACTCCCGAGCCGTCCCGGTCTCTGCTCCACCCCCTGTGCTGATCCGGGGAGGGCTGCAGACTACTACATGTCTCCTCCCATACATGTGGAGTCACCAGCCGCTTCTTTTCACCTGACAGTGAGGTGTTTCACCAGGGGGACGTGGCGCATGGGAGGATCACGCTATTCCCCCCAGTTCCCCCTCCCCTCGAACAGGCGCCTCGAGCGACCAGAGGAGGCGCTGGTGAAGCGACTAAGACACATACCCACATCCGGCTTCCCACCCACAGACACGGCCAATTGTGTCTGTAGGGACGCCCGACCAAGCCAGAGGCAAGATGGGGATTTGAACCGACGATCCCTGTGTTGGTAGGCAACGGAATAGGCTGCTACGCCACCCGGACACCCCCCCTAAAATGAAATCTACAGCGATCTAATACAGTCATGTAATACAGTGTGCTACAAGTGAAGGGGTCTGAATACTTTCTGAAGCCACTACACACACACACACACACACACACACACACACACACACACGCACGCGTGTGTGGTGTCATGTGGCTGTCTCACTAGTAGCACAGAAAGGGGTATTTAAAAGACATTTAAGGATGTGGAGATTTGTTTTGAAGCATCAAGACTGAAAAAGTTTTTTCTTTTCAGAGCAGTAGGCAGTCATCCGTCTGCTTCTGTCTGTTATTGTGCACAGACAGACAGACAGACTGACCTATACAGTTATCTGTCTGCTTCTGTCTGTTATTGTGCACAGACAGACTGACCTATACAGTTATCTGTCTGCTTCTGTCTGTTATTGTGCACAGACAGACAGACAGACTGACCTATACAGTTATCTGTCTGCTTCTGTCTGTTATTGTGCACAGACAGACTGACCTATACAGTTATCTGTCTGCTTCTGTCTGTTATTGTGCACAGACAGACAGACAGACTGACCTATACAGTTATCTGTCTGCTTCTGTCTGTTATTGTGCACAGACAGACAGACAGACTGACCTATACAGTCATCCGTCTGCTTCTGTCTGTTATTGTGCACAGACAGACAGACTGACCTATACAGTCATCCGTCTGCTTCTGTCTGTTATTGTGCACAGACAGACAGACTGACCTATACAGTCATCCGTCTGCTTCTGTCTGTTATTGTGCACAGACAGACAGACTGACCTATACAGTCATCTGTCTGCTTCTGTCTGTTATTGTGCACAGACAGACAGACAGACTGACCTATACAGTCATCCGTCTGCTTCTGTCTGTTATTGTGCACAGACAGACAGACAGACTGACCTATACAGTTATCTGTCTGCTTCTGTCTGTTATTGTGCACAGACAGACTGACCTATACAGTTATCTGTCTGCTTCTGTCTGTTATTGTGCACAGACTGACTGACCTATGCAGTCATCCGTCTGCTTCTGTGTGTTATTGTGCACAGACAGACAGACAGACTGACCTATACAGTCATCCGTCTGCTTCTGTCTGTTATTGTGCACAGACAGACAGACTGACCTATACACACATACTAGGAAGGAGGTTGTGTTGGGTTTGGAGCCTACAGTTCATTTATTAGACATTACTGCTCCCGCTTCATAGTATGCTGAACTCATTCAGACCCCCCCCCCCACACACACACATTCGTATACACATACACACATATATACACTCACACACTCACACATACATATATACACATACACACTCACACATACATATCTACACACACACACACACATACACACACACACACATATATATACACACACTCAAACAAACACACACACACACACACACACACACACACACTTGCTCAGCCTTCTATTTATAGGACCTTGTGGCAGACGGGAGGCCGTGCTGTGATCAGCGACACGCAGGGTGAGGTGGAGCAGCCTCTCTGGGTTTTCACAGCCTGACTCTGTCATCGTCCTGCTGGAAGCCTCCCACCTCTTCCTCTTATTCTGTCTCTCTCCCTCTCTTTCTTTTTGCTGTCTTCTTCATTTTCTTTAGATTTACTCGTGCAGTGCCCACTCTGGTGTAATACCCCCTCCGACCACAGCGTTGGTTGCATTGGCAGGGTGGCGCTGTTTGTCTGGTCACCACGGGAAGAACATCTTTGTCCTTGAGTATGTATGTATGTATGCGTGTGTGTCTGTCCTTCAGTTTTCTCGGCAACTGCTCATCCTAACAACTTCTCACTCGACACCGCACTTCCCTGTGTCCTCAGCAATACACCCGCCAAAAGTCGATTGGATGAGCAGCTGTCGAGAAAATCAAAGGGCATACATACAGACATACAGACATACATACATGCACACATGCATGCATATATACATACACACATGCATGCATATATATACATACATGCATACATGCATACATACATATTATACATACACACACACACACATATATATATATATACTTAGCACAATAAGTAAGGAGATGTGTGTTTGGTGGAGTATGTCTTTGTTGTAACAATGCTTCTTGGCAGTACATCTTATAGCGTTGGAAAGCCTGGTTATTCCCCTTTTAAATGGCGCCACATGTGTAAGGAACATGCATTTGTGGGATGAGCAGCAGAGCTGAGTATGTGGGTTGCGCCCATGAAACATTTGCCAGATCTCCTCTGCCAATGCCAAGCAGCTTATTTTGCTGCTGCTGTTGACTCTTGTGTTGAGCTTCTGGTCCCCCAGGTGCTGCCCATCAGCTGCCTGATACAAGATTTACTGCCAAGAAGCATCGTTACAACAAAGACATAACCTACCAAACACACATTTCCTTACTTTTGGTGCTAAGTTTATATACTTATATATACTATGCGTCGCTCCACATATGTTGAACACTTTTATCAACACCATTGACGGTTTCCGGGAAAAAAAGCTATATACATGCATACGTACGTATATACATGCATATACATTCATCTATACATACATATGTACATACGTATATGTATATAGATACATACATGCATATACATGCATCTATACATACATATGTACATATATATACATATATACATATAGACATATAGACATATACATACATACATACATACATACATACATACATACATACATACATACATACATACATACATATGTACATACGTATATACATACATATATAGATACATACATACAAAGATTCCATCAATTTAGTGAGATGGAGAGCATTCCATGGACTTGGATGAGGGGTGATATTGGATGAGGGGTGATATTGGATGAGGGGTGATACATCAGTGCTCTTGGTGTCGTGATGTACTGATTGAGCCACAAAGGCTCTTGGTGAACCATAAATGTTTTTCCTGTCCTTAACAACTCTGCTGTTCCCTTTAGCAAGGCACTATGGCCACGAATGCTCCAGAGGAGCTGCTCATGGCCATTTTCTATTCAGCAAGAACAAACAGAGAACTAGCCCAAACAGAAGCTAAAGCTAACTGGCGATGTTTTCCTGTTTTGTTTGGGTTTTTTTTTTCTTCCACTGGCTTTGCCTTGACATTGAACCTGTTTGAAGAATGCAACTAACCACAATGAAATTGTGTCTACCTAAACATGGCAGATACTTAGTCGCATGAGTGATACATTCAGCCTCATTCATCAATCATTCATACGTTCAGGTTTGTTCTTAAACACCCGCAGAATTGTTTTGGCTCTCAGGGTTGTCTGACAGTCAGCAGCAAAGCCTGATGGTTGTTTGTGATTACTCCCCCCTAACATGTGTTGTCTGTGTCTTGCAACGAGCAATCCCCCAGGCTTGCAAAGACGTCAGTGTTAGCCAACTGGTGTCTAAATTCAGGGGTTAGCCAGGTTCTACACTGGTCTCTGAGACAAACCTCAGGGCTAAAAAATTCAGTGGGTGTGTAAGAACAAATTTGTACGTACGAACGTTTGATAAAGGGGGCCCACTGTGCATAACCAATCAGTGATATACAGTGCTAGACCTGCCCACAAAGTCCTATTTGGTACAGTAAGTCCCAAACCTCAAAACAGGAACCATAAATCAACAAAAACCATACAGAACTCTCCAGGTGGCAATCCAAACACCAAAGTTCCCATTTTCTAGTTTCACAAAGGTGTCAAAAGTCCCAGCACCATTTGCAGTGGGAAAAGGCAATTAGTTTCTCGGCTCTCAGTGATGTACAGTAGAAGACTGTGGTTGTACTGGTTAGCTCCCAGTAACCAACACTCCCAGTAACCAACAGTAGAAGACTGTGGTTGTACTGGTTAGCTCCCAGTAACCAACAGTAGAAGACTGTGGTTGTACTGGTTAGCTCCCAGTAACCAACAGTAGAAGACTGTGGTTGTACTGGTTAGCTCCCAGTAACCAACAGTAGAAGACTGTGGTTCTACTGATTAGCTCCCAGTGACCAACAGTAGAAGACTGTGGTTCTACTGATTAGCTCCCAGTGACCAACAGTAGAAGACTGTGGTTCTACTGATTAGCTCCCAGTGACCAACACTCCCAGTAACCAACAGTAGAAGACTGTGGTTGTACTGGTTAGCTCCCAGTAACCAACACTCCCAGTAACCAACAGTAGAAGACTGTGGTTGTACTGGTTAGCTCCCAGTGACCAACACTCCCAGTAACCAACAGTAGAAGACTGTGGTTGTACTGGTTAGCTCCCAGTAACCAACACTCCCAGTAACCAACAGTAGAAGACTGTGGTTGTACTGGTTAGCTCCTAGTAACCAACAGTAGAAGACTGTGGTTGTACTGGTTAGCTCCTAGTAACCAACAGTAGAAGACTGTGGTTCTACTGATTAGCTCCCAGTGACCAACAGTAGAAGACTGTGGTTCTACTGATTAGCTCCCAGTAACCAACAGTAGAAGACTTTGGTTCTACTGATTAGCTCCCAGTGACCAACGGTAGAAGACTGTGGTTCTACTGGTTAGCTCCCAGTGACCAACAGTAGAAGACTTTGGTTCTACTGGTTAGCTCCCAGTGACCAACAGTAGAAGACTGTGGTTCTACTGATTAGCTCCCAGTGACCAACAGTAGAAGACTGTGCTTGTACTGGTTAGCTCCTAGTAACCAACAGTAGAAGACTGTGGTTGTACTGGTTAGCTCCTAGTAACCAACAGTAGAAGACTGTGGTTCTACTGATTAGCTCCCAGTGACCAACAGTAGAAGACTGTGGTTCTACTGATTAGCTCCCAGTGACCAACAGTAGAAGACTGTGGTTCTACTGATTAGCTCCCAGTAACCAACAGTAGAAGACTTTGGTTCTACTGATTAGCTCCCAGTGACCAACGGTAGAAGACTGTGGTTCTACTGGTTAGCTCCCAGTGACCAACAGTAGAAGACTTTGGTTCTACTGATTAGCTCCCAGTGACCAACAGTAGAAGACTGTGGTTCTACTGATTAGCTCCCAGTGACCAACAGTAGAAGACTGTGGTTCTACTGATTAGCTCCCAGTAACCAACGGTAGTTGATCAGTAAATGTTGAGCTGTCATCTGCTGTGCTTCTTGAGACTGGCGCCATATGGGCTGATGAGAACGAACTAGGCTGCCTGGGACCTGTAAACCCAGCAGTCCTTTGATCCCAGCCCATCTGTCCCAGTTCCCCTGCCAGACCTCTGACCTGGGTTTACTGGTCCCTGGAGTCTCCTTGGCAGTACTGGCACCAGTAGCACGGAGGTGTTTGTTGGATTGCTGTGTAAATCTGGGGCTCATTGTAAAGCATTACTGAGCACGTCAGCAGAATTGGAAGTCTGGTAAAGGAGGACCTGTCTTTGGTATATTGTCTTTTACATAGCACTCTTCTGCTGTTTGACCCGTTTCTAACCTGTCGATTAGTACAAAGACCAGGACAGAGAATAGGAAAAAAGAAAAACCTTAGCCACCACACAAGTAAATATAGCAGCCAAGCCCACCTTTTACATTTGGCCTATCTTTGTAAGAGTTGTCAGGACAGTTACAGCACCTTTAATCTGATCACTTGGTGTAAGCTACCATTCGTGTCAACACTTGCACGGTATGATGTCTTCCTCGGTCAACATGAAGAGGAGCCTCCGCTGTGGACCACAGTGGTACAGTCCAATTTTTTGATCTCTGCCCTCCTGTTTTCATTTATTGCTTTTCCCTTTGACTTGAATGGAATCATACGGCAGGCGTTCCCCCCCCCCCCACAGGAAAACACATGCATGATTACCGCATGATTACTGCAGATGGACAGTTGTGCTGTGAATGTTCTTTGTGGGTTTTTTTGTTGGCTAGCTAGGTTTGGAAATGATATCTGGGAAATTATTAACTTATGAAACGTGCCGATGTATCTGCCACTTCTTTCCAGAACATTTAGGATGAGTGCAACGGTAAAACAAGCTGTGGTTCTTACATCACTCGTATTACAACCAACCAGTAGTTAAATGTAAGAAGGTTGAATCAGTTCATCTGGACTGGATCCTGACCCAGATCTGTCAAGGACCGTGGGGTAGCTGTCTGCACCAGCCTCCCCACGTTACACAGGCATCCTCCATAAAGGGGATCCACCCTAACATCTCGGATTAAGTCCTATGGTGACCGGCAAGTGGCGACGGGGGCAGGGTTGTGAGATCTGGAAGCCCCTAGTCCTGAGCCGGCTCATCAGGTGGTGGGTGCTAGATTCAGTCGCTGGGCTCTTGGAACCAGACAGAAAGAGCGCTTCGGCAGCTGCACCCATGACTGAGCAGCCCTCTTTAGGATCTGCTCTGCTCAGCCCACCTGGGGAAGGGGCTAGAAAGGTAGCCTGCCTCAAACCTCCTGGCTGGATTACTGCATCCAAAGGGATCACCACATGCAGTCAGAAGCACAGAAACATGAACTTCGGAGTCTGGAATGTGCGCACACTGGTGGACAGTGCAAGTAGTGACGGACTGGAGAGCAGAGCCGCAGTCATCGCTGGAGACAGAAGTTCAACATCACATCGAGCAGCAGGGAACGTGTGCAGGAAGGAGCAGCGCGTCAGGAAATGGGACGACGCTGTGCTGCAGGGAAAAGCCACAGCGCCGCAAGGAGAGAGAGAAAGACTCAGCCGCCACTTCCCCCCGTCCACACTGCACCAAAGTATGTGGATCACGGATCGGCCTCTACAGCCATCTGAAGACCCACAAGTAGACAACCCTGTGGAGAGGACAGTCATACTGGCTTCGGGTGACCCGCTGACGATGATGATGATGATGGTGATGGTGATGGATTGTGAAAAGGAAGAAAAATCTTATTCTCTACCCTATTTAAAGATAGGATTGTACTTTTAATTTTTCAAATAAAAATATTCCACAAGAAAAGCATATTTCTCAAGGCGTTTGGGTGGTGTAGCGGTCTGTTCCGTTGCCTGCCAACACGGGGATCGCTGGATCGAATCCCCGTGTTACCTCGGCTTGGTCGGGCGTCCCTACAGACACAATTGGTCGTGTCTGCGGGTGGGAAGCCGGGTGTGGGTATGTGTCCTGGTCACTGCATTAGCGCCTCTTCTGGTCAGTCGGGGGCGCCTGTTGGGGGAGGGGGCTGGGGGGAATAGCGTGATCCTCCCACACGCTATGTCCCCCTGGTGAAACTCCTCACTGTCAGGTGAAAAGAAGCGGCTGGAGACTCCACATGTATGGGAGGAGGCATGTGGTAGTCTGCAGCCCTCCCCGGATCAGCAGAGAGGGTGGAGCAGAGACCGGGACGGCTCGGGAGAGTGGGGTGATTGGCCAAGTGCAATTGCGGAGAAAAGGGGGGAGGGGAAAGCATATTTCTCCAAGGTCCTTAAAATGGGAATGAACATGGAAAATTAATTCATTGTTTGGTATCACGGTTGTGTCATTGTGTGTGTGTTTTATTATGTGTGTGTGTGTGTTTCATTATGTGTGTGTTTTGTTATGTGTGTGTTTTATTGTGTGTGTGTGTTTGAGGGAATCGCTGCGTTTATGAGAGTCAGTTTTCCTCCATACAGCGGCAGTCGTTACTCATTATGGTGGAAAGTCGAGTTTGGCGTGTTGGCATTGGTGTGATGGTGTGATGGTGTGACGAGGTGATGGTGTGATGAGGTGATGAGGTGATGAGGTGATGAGGTGATGACGTGTGATGAGGTGATGAGGTGATGAGGTGATGAGGTGATGAGGTGATGGTAAGGTGATGAGGTGATGAGGTGATGAGGTGATGGTGTGATGAGGTGTTGGTGTGATGACATGATGGCGTGGTGAGGTGATAAGGTGATGGTGTGATGAGTTGATGAGGTGATGGTGTGGTGAGGTGATGGTGTGATGAGGTGATAAGGTGATGGTGTGATGAGATGATGGTGTGATGAGGTGATAAGGTGATGGTGTGATGAGGTGATGGTGTGATGAGTTGATGAGGTGATGGTGTGGTGAGATGATGGTGACATGAAGGGTGAAGGCTTGCTCCTAGGAGGAACACTGTAGTTGTTGCTATGACAGTTTCACAACCAACAGCATCTTTCTAAACTTCCTCATTTACATATTCATGATTCCTGTTGTGATTATTCACAAATAAGTCAGGTTAATCACAGATAAGTCGGGTTATTCACAGATAAGTCAGGTTATTCACAGATAAGTCGGGTTATTCACAGATAAGTCAGGTTATTCACAGATAAGTCAGGTTATTCAAAGATAAGTCGGGTTATTCACAGATAAGTCGGGTTATCCAAAGATAAGTCGGGTTATCCAAAGATAAGTCGGGTTATTCACAGATAAGTCGGGTTATCCAAAGATAAGTCGGGTTATTCAAAGATAAGTCGGGTTATTCACAAATAAGTCGGGTTCTTCACAGATAAGTCGGGTTATTCGCATGTAAGTCGGGTTATTCACAAATAAGTCCGTTTATTCACAGATAAGTCGGGTTATTCACAGATAAGTCGGGTTATTAACAGATAAGTCGGGTTATTCACCAATAAGTCGGGTTATTCACAAATAAGTTGGTTTATTCACAGATAGTCGGGTTATTTACAGATAAGTCGGGTTATTCACAGATAAGTCACAGATAAGTCAGGTTATTCACAGGTAAGTATTCACAGATAAGTCACAGATAAGTCAGGTTATTCACAGATAAGTCACAGATAAGTCAGGTTATTCACAGATAAGTCGGGTTATTCACAGA
>JAJHIY020000471.1:320000-330000 GCA_022114975.2 Lampris megalopsis
CCCTGCGCTCGTTTCCTGTTGGTATTTCGGGGCTTTCCACAGGTCAACACCTTTTAATACTGACAGGCAAACTTGTTTGCAAGTGCTTTTTTTTCTTTATTGTTGAAACAGCTTAATAAATGTGACCTGTTGCTGTGGGAATGTGGATTTGTTGGTGCAAAGTAAAGGCTGCAGCGGGGAGCCTGCAGGAGGAAGAACGTAGCTGCACGTGTTCATGTGTGCAGTGGCGGCTGATGTGCAGACAGATGTGCGCTTGCCCGTCACCAGGACCCGGTGTCTGTCTGACCCCTCAGGGGTGAGAGTCACAACACATATAACCCTTTTCCTGACTCGCCGCGATGTCAGGATGTGTCTGACTGGACGGTGTGCTACACCCTGACTGGACGGTGTGCTGCACCCTGACTGGATGGTGTGCTGCACCCTGACTGGACGGTGTGCTGCACCCTGACTGGACGGTGCGCTGCACCCTGACTGGACGGTGCGCTGCACCCTGACTGGACGGTGCGCTGCACCCTGACTGGACGGTGCGCTACACCCTGACTGGACGGTGTGCTGCACCCTGACTGGACGGTGTGCTGCACCCTGACTGGACGGTGTGCTGCACCCTGACTGGACGGTGTGCTGCACCCTGACTGGATGGTGTGCTGCACCCTGACTGGATGGTGTGCTGCACCCTGACTGGATGGTGTGCTGCACCCTGACTGGATGGTGTGCTACACCCTGACTGGATGGTGTGCTGCACCCTGACTGGACGGTGTGCTACACCCTGACTGGACGGTGTGCTGCACCCTGACTTGATGGTGTGCTGCACCCTGACTTGATGGTGTGCTGCACCCTGACTGGATGGTGTGCTGCACCCTGACTGGACGGTGTGCTGCACCCTGACTGGACGGTGTGCTGCACCCTGACTGGACGGTGTGCTGCACCCTGACTGGACGGTGTGCTGCACCCTGACTGGACGGTGTGCTATACCCTGACTGGACGGTGTGCTGCACCCTGACTGGACGGTGTGCTGCACCCTGACTGGACGGTGTGCTATACCCTGACTGGACGGTGTGCTGCACCCTGACTGGACGGTGTGCTGCACCCTGACTGGACGGTGTGCTACACCCTGACTGGACGGTGTGCTACACCCTGACTAGCAGACTCATGTAGCTAACTGGAGCAGGGGGCTCCAAAAGAACATTGACAGTTTTGTTTTTGTTCTGAACTTTTTGAAAGAAGGGGACGAGCCGGAGGTCTGGACGAGGCTCGGCCGTGGGACTCTGGCGTCCTCCTGGCCATATGTAGCTTCTTCCTGTCCACGCTGCCTCCCCGTCGTCCTGTGTGCTGGCCTAGCGTGGGCTCTCCGCAGGAGCCCCACGTGGGCTGATCTGTTCGCTTGTCTGCTGAAATGACATTCAGCTGTTCCCCCTCTGAAGAGGTCCGTGTTCCTCTGTGACGTCTGCTGACGTCCTCAGTCAATACAAGTCGACGGGTCATCAGTGCGACGCAGCTGTTGTCAAATACTCATTCCTGATTCAGAGTCCCCGTTTACATGCCCTGCTTGATCTTCAATCAGATCAGACCGGCTTGGGTTTTTAGCTTCTAGATCCGGTGTTTTGGCCGTGGTCACAGTCGATGGGATCACAGCCCGGATGTGTTCAGACTCCGCAGTCATTTGACGTCCTTCCTCATCCCTGCCACCAGATGGCGACATAGTCCCTTCAGTAAAATGTGAAGGCCCGGCGTCTCTGGCGCAAAGCGCTCTGCTGCCATCTAGAGGACGGATGTGCACGGTGGCATGATAATCCGTTGAAGAGGAAGTTTCTTTCATTACGAAACACTACAAGGACCTCCATGTGGTGGGTGGGTGCTTACGTGGGCGTTTCTTTTGTAAGTTTCTTTTGTTGATTTGTGTTGATCTTGGATATTTGTTGATCATTGTGTTTTTTTACTTAATCACACATAATCATTTTGACCAACACATGCACACTGGGCCACATGGTGGTGCAGTGGTTAGCACAGTCGCCTCACAGCAAGAAGGTCCTGGGTTCGAGTCCTGGGGTAGTCCAGCTTTAGGGGTCAACCCGGGTCGTCCACTGTGTGGACTTTGCATGTTCTCCCCGTGTCTGCGTGGGTTTCCTCCCACAGTCCAAACACATGTAGGTCAGGTGACTCGGCCATACTACATTGTCCCTAGGTGTGTGTGTGTGTGTGTGTGTGTGTGTGTGTGTGTGTGTGTGTGTGTGTGTGTGTGTGTGTGTGTGTGGGCCCTGTGTGATGGCCTGGCGGCCTGTCCAGGGTGTCTCCCCGCCTGCCGCCCAGTCACTGCTGGAATAGGGTCCAGCACCCTGCGACCCTGAGAGCAGAATAAGCAAGCAGTTCAGGTAACGGATGGATGCATAGTCTCAGACTAGTGTTTAACCAGCATGTTAATGTTAAAGTGTCATTGACTTGTTCCAACTCTGAGTTAGGTTAGGTTACAATAGGTTGTGTGCTAGAATAGTGACTCTGCAGGCCTTACATTCATTACCAAACACCCAGTCAGTGTGAGGAACCAGTATGGAGCAGACTGATGGTGTGTGATGGTATGCCAGACTGATGGTGTGTGATGGTATGCCGGACTGATGGGGTGTGATAGCGTCCATGTCCTGGTCCTTGAGGACTATGTTCATCTGTAGAAAATTAGATGTACCATTGTGTCTGTTGTGAACCATCCCACTGTGTGGTGAGAACAGGGCTGGCTGTTGTGTGTGTGTTTTGTCTGCACACCAGTGGAGGCTGGCCAGTACAGGGCGCTGTGGCGCCGCACCCTTCAAACATCAAGAGGTGAAAATCTACTTAAACATGTTGAACATAATTTAGTTGTATGATGCAAATAATTATAAATAAAAGTGTTGTCAGTCTGTGGGCGCCTGTCAGCAGCATTAAATATTGGTTCAAATGGTGTTTGGTTGGTTTCTGTCTGAATACATATACTTCCTGTCTGAATACATATACTTCCTGTCTGAATACATATACTTCCTGTCTGAATACATATACTTCCTGGGTGAGGGGCGCCGGCCAAACCATACCTTATGTAGGCCCTCAAACTTGTGGTGAGCAGGTGACCTGAGGCTGCTGTCTGATTGGTTTCTTCAGATTTTCCAGGGGGCGCTGTTCTGTGTCCCCAGACACTCCCACTTTTATTGGCAGTGAATTGGTATTGTTGTAATGTGTTTTGGTCTAATGTGATTGGACGAGTCTTGTGGCTGTCAATCATGTTCACACCCACCACCACGCCTCATCTGGACTGTCAATCATCCATCATCTACCAAACCTGATAAAATCTGTAGGCTACATGGTCCTTCTTAATAACTCTGTGACTGTGTGGACATTAAAGCAGCTGTCAGGTGTGCAGACATGAATAAAGTCCAGCTTCCTTCACCTGGCTAGCCTCCGAGTGAAGACTGACTTCTCTCCCAGCGTTCACAGCATCAGCTTCTCCTGTGCCGGTAGCTGCTGGTGGTTTCTTCATCAGTCAGTTTGAACTGCTTGTCTATAGCTGTCACTCACAGATGATTGACATCGCTCTGTGTCCACAGCTCTGTGGGAAGAGTGCGCATTCTGTCCATCACTGAACTCCTGTTGGCGCCTTGTCATCAGAGAGCGGCTCCCTGAGGACCGCCCTCCATTAGCAGACCCAGTCGCTCTCCAGGATCCTGATAGCCGGTTAGCGCTGCTAGCTAGCTAGGTAGTGTCTGTTCTCCACATCACGTCCTGCTTTGCTGTCTTACCTCTCCTCTGATTAAACCATGCCTTCCTCGATCCTCCTCCTGTCATTCATTTCTGTTGTTTCTGTCTGTCTCTCGTCTTACTCCTGCATCCCTCTCTCTGTCTCTGTCTCGCTCTGTCTCTGTTTCTGTCTTTTTCCTCTCTCTCTCTATATGTCTCTCTCTTTTTCTCTGTATCTCTTTTTCTCTCTACACATCTCTCTCTCCTTTTCTCTCTACATGTCTCTCTCTCTCTCTGTCTCTCTCTCTGTCTCTCTCTCTGTCTCTCTGTCTCTCTCTCTGTCTCTCTCTCTGTCTCTCTCTCTCTCTAGGCAGGTTTCCATTGCGGTTTTGCGCAAAATAGAAGTATTTTTTGAAAAAGACAACAAAACACAGTTGTGACTGGTGTATGTTTCTGTTGTGTGAGGTCATGTGATCAGAGCTGGTTTCTGCTGTCATGATGGTCTCCAACACCTGACCAGTGTTGGTGTGGGGGTTTCTACTGCGTGCACCTCAACTGCCGCGCTCGTGTTTAATTGGAGATGACGGGGGCGTGTGATGCAGGCAGTGACGGAAACCCCTGATCCCTGATCCCGGGCTGCTGCCAGGGATCAGGGGTTTATGAGAGGTCCTTGTCTGCAAGGATCTTACAGAGGTCCTGTGGATCCAAAACTTCAGATGACCCGCTCAACATTTGATGGATTCTGCAGCAATAGGACCCTTGTGGCACCTGCGTGTCATGCCGAGGGAGCCAGGTCCAACCGAGAAGCACCCGGCCATCACTCTGTCTCAGGTGCCAGGCCACATGGGACAGCCCGTTATTCCCAAACCCCAATAGTCCCAAAAATGTCCCATTGGACAGAAAGCCCATTTGCCTGACAGCCCGTTATCTTAAAAATACACCCTCTCCGTTGTGAGTCCCCGATGTGAACTGGTAGGAGATCAGTATGAGAGAGGAGGTGCTCCTGGTGCAGCAGACATGACAGTCTCACGAGTGCTTCTAACATTACACCTCCCATCATGCCAACTAGTAGTAAACGCTGTCTTCACATTTGCATGTCAGACTACACTAAGAAAGGGGGCGTCCAGGTAGCGTGGCGGTCTATTCTGTTGCCTACCAACATGGGGATCGCCAGTTCGAATCCCCATGTTACCTCCAGCTTGGTCGGGCGTCTCTACAGACACAATTGGCCGTGTCTGCAGGTGCGAAGCTGGGTGTGGGCATGTGTCCTGGTGGCTGCACTAGCGCCTCCTCTGGTCGGTCGGGGGGTGCCTGTTCGGGGGGGAGGGGGAACTGGGGGGAACAGCGTGATCCTCCCACGTGCTACGTCCCCCTGGTGAAACTCCTCACTGTCAGGTGAAAAGAAGCGGCTGGTGACTCCACATGTATGGGAGGAGGCATGTGGTAGTCTGCAGCCCTCCCCGGATCAGCAGAGGGGGTGGAGCAGAGACCGGGACAGATCAGCAGAGGGGGTGGAGCAGAGACCGGGACGGCTCGGAAGAGTGGGGTAATTGGCCGGGTACAATTGGGGAGAAAGAAAATCTAAAAAAAAGAAGGAATAATACGCTAAGACATGAAGGGTAGTACGGTGCAGAGGGGGGGGGGGAGTGTGTTTGGAACAACGGGCCGTCCCCCTTGACAGGAAGCTGCCTTGACCTGAATGTGAAGAATGTGTTCGCATTTCACTTCTGTGGAATGTTGCTTTGTCGAGTTGTCCGAAGAACCACCTCATGCAAGCGTAGCAAGGTTTTCTGTGATATTTGGGTTTGTTAAAGTCACGTGTTTGTGTGACTCGTCTCTTAGCTGGTCATTCAGACTGTGCATGAAGCAGGTTGGTAGAAACCTGTGTCTGTCTGTCTGTCTGTCTGTCTGTCTGTCTGTCTGTCTGCTCTGGTGATGGTCTCACCTCTCTGAGTTCCTCTCCTGTAGGTAGCGTCTCTGGAGTGCATATTTGACGGACAGCGGCAGGACCTCCCTCCCCTCACGCCCTCCTCCCTCTGTCCCCACAGCCAGGAGAGCCCCCTCCCCTCCTGCTCCTCCTCCGCTCCCCTCCCCCCGGCCCCAGCGCTCCTCCAGGTAAAGCTGCCGGGAGGAGTGTGGGGCGTGGCACTACTCACATTTCCATGCTGCTCACCATACTGTTAAGAATGAAGCGTGGCATCATGTACACAGCGCACAACTCCAGCTGTGTGTGTGTGTGACGATATGCAGATGACACTGATGTACTGGTTCTTCACAGGCTGACTTTCTTACCTCTTCACTGTTGCAGTGTTCACACACACACACACACCACAAGCTGTACGTGTCACAACACGTGTATGATATGATGTGTCACAACACAACTCTACAAGGAGATGTTGGTGAAGTTATTGTTTTAATGATCATTTTATCATAATTGTAGAACTACCAAACATTTTGGATTTTCAAAGTTTAATAACCTTGGGGAGGAAAAGATGCAGACCTGCCGCTCCCTGAATGCTCCTAAAATGTCATATGTTTGTATTTAAAATGAGTTGTAGATCAGTCGCACACACAAAATAAAAGTTATGATCAGATCTACCTAAAAGCACCTTGAGCAGTCAACATGACCGTCTCATAATGTGTGCGTCATGTCAGTATTTATGACGTGTGTTGGTCGCGTCATTTCCTTCGTGAAATTCGTTGCTGTGTCCTAAAAACACACTAGCGCCCTCTAGTGCAGACAAATACAGACACCGCTACAGACGCACCATGACCACCACCGAGGCCTTGCAGTATTTACAGGCGTTGGACAGCGGCCATTTTAAATTGTTTGAAAAATAGTATTAAAGTTGTTAAAATGTTAATTTTGGTGTCAGTTAGTTTCCTAACAGACACACTAACATATGTAATGCGTTAATATCTCAACTGGGTATTTATCTTGACACAATATAGCATTTTAAAACAGTGGCAGTCATTTTGACCACCCACGGTTGTTGTTGGTCGGAGTGAAGTCCTGGTCATAATAATAATAATAATAATACATTTTATTTGTGGGGGCCTTTCAGACCACTCAAGCACGCCTTAGACCGGTGTGTGAGCTCAGCTGGGTGCTGATAAATCCATCCCGATAATTCTAGAAACAATACCAGAAGGTGAATGGGTGAAAGAGGTCAGTTTGTGAGTGGTTAGGTGTGTTGGGTGTGCTAATATCTTTTGCAGCACACGCGGACGCTAGCTAGCTAGCACCTTGGACACTAGCTAGCTCAGTGAGTCCATCACCACTAGCTCAGGTGCTAGCTAGCTAGTACCTGACAGCTGCACACACCTGCTCCTCATGTTTCCTGCAGTAAGATCTTACTGTGTACTATTGTCACTCCCCTGATACTATGCCCCAGATATGTGTGTTTGTGTTGTAGCAGTATATTTTGATGGCTGTGTTATTGGAACCATAGCTGTGTTCTGCTGTGTGTTGATGTCACGGGTCACATATTCACACCGTGTTGCTTCGCTGCAAAGAGGGTGAACAGGATGTCAGTTTGTAGGTTGCAGAATGTTGGAAATGGACCACGGAGTCGTGGAAGGTGCGTGTGCGTGCGCGTGGTTGAATACATATCAGATGAATGTGCACAACACTGGCGGCATGGTGGCGCAGTGGTTAGCGCGGTCGCCTCACAGCAAGAAGGTCCTGGGTTCGAGCCCTGGAGTAGTCACACCTTGGAGGGTCGTCCTGGGTCGTCCTCTGTGTGGAGTTTGCATGTTCTCCCCCTGTCTGCGTGGGTTTCCTCCTCCAAAGACATGCAGGTCGGGTGACTCGGACTTACTAAATTGTCTCTAGGTGTGAATGTGTGTGATGGCCTGGTGGCCTGTCCAGGGTGTCTCCCCGCCTACCACCCAATGACTGCTGGGATAGGCTCCAGCATCCCTGCGACCCTGAGAGCAGGATAAGTGGTTCAGATAATGGATGGGTGGACGGCTGGATGGACGGATGGACGGCTGGATGGATGGATGATGGATGGACAGCTGGATGGATGGGTGGATGGATGGATGGCTGAATGGATGGATGGATGATGGATGGATGGGTGGGTGTTTAACAACTTTGCCCAGGTCAGTAGATGAGTTCAGGTTGTGTCTCAGTCTGTAGGTGGGAAGTGTGGGAGCAGCCTGAGATGATGTGCAGAGACCTGCAACTGGTGGAAGTGGAGTGACAAGTCAGTGGCATGTTTTGTGGCATGTTGGAAACTGACGAACATTAACCACAAAATGTCCGACTACCACATACATGTGGAGTCACCAGCCGCTTCTTTTCACCTGACAGTGAGGAGTTTCACCAGGGGGACGTAGCGCATGGGAGGATCATGCTATTCACCCCCAGTTCCCCCTCCCCCCCAAACAGGCGCCCCGACCGACCAGAGGAGGCGCTGGTGCAGTGGCCAGGACACATACCCACATCTGGCTTCCCACTCGCAGACACAGCCAATTGTGTCTGTAGGGATGCCCGACCAAGCCGGCGGTAACACGGGGATTCGAACCGAAGATCCCTGTGTTGGTAGGCAACAGAATAGACCGCCACGCCACCCGGATGCCCATAATGTGTTATTTCTGCTGATAAGAAGACATGTGGCTGCATCGTGACCCTGCAGGAGATGGCAACCACTGACAGGCCAGGGCGCACACGAGTTGTTCCACTTCGTTGGGGTGGTTTCCAGGGTTTGTTTCAACTGCTGCAAACGAGCTTAGACCTTTGAAAGTGCCCTAAATAAAAACTGGTTGCACCAGTCCTTCTAGCTAGCTCCTACTAGCTAGCAAATGTAGCCTTTGGAGTTAGGTAACGGAGAACTGTGATGTCTTATCAACACAACAGCAATAACAGAAGCAGACCAAACTTAAACTACAACAAACATAACAATGAAAATATGCATCATCAGCATGTTTTACATGATAAAAGTTTTATCTTGAGTTTTACGATGACTCTGGGCTCAGCCTTAGAGATCGGGTGAGGACCTCAGACATCCGGAGGGAGCTCGGAGTAGAGCCGCTGCTCCTTCACATTGAAAGGAGCCAGTTGAGGTGGTTTGGGCATCTGATTAGGATGCCTCCTGGGCGCCTTCCTTTGGAGGTTTACCGGGCATGTCCAACTGGGAGGAGACCCCGGCCGGGGTAGACCCAGAACTCGCTGGAGGGACTACATGTCCATTCTGGCCTGGGAACGCCTTGGGATCCCCCAGGAGGAGCTGGAGGGTGTTGCTGGGGAGAGGGACGTCTGGAGTGCCCTACTTAGCTTGCTGCCACCACGACCCGACCCTGGAGAGGTGGCTGAAGATGAATGAGTGAATGAATGAAGGATATGATGACATGGAAATGTTGGTCAGGCAGGAGTTCAGTACCATATTTTCATGGCTTTACAAGTTACGGTGCAACCCACGTTAGTTAATCACTAGTTTACAACGCCCCACTGAACCCTGAGAAGATAGTACAGACTCTCTGCACACTGAACCCTGAGAAGATAGTACAGACTCTGAACACTGAACACTGAGAAGATAGTACAGACTCTCTGCACACTGAACACTGAGAAGATAGTACAGACTCCCTGCACACTGACCACTGAGAAGATAGTACAGACTCTCTTCACACTGAACCCTGAGAAGATAGTACAGACTCTCTGCACACTGAACCCTGAGAAGATAGTACAGACTCTGAACACTGAACACTGAGAAGATAGTACAGACTCTCTTCACACTGAACCCTGAGAAGATAGTACAGACTCTCTTCACACTGAACCCTGAGAAGATAGTACAGACTCTCTGCACACTGAACCTTGAGAAGATAGTACAGACTCTCTGCACACTGAACACTGAGAAGATAGTACAGACTCTCTTCACACTGAACACTGAGAAGATAGTAGACTCCCTGCACACTGACCACTGAGAAGATAGTACAGACTCTCTGCCCACTGAACACTGAGAAGATAGTACAGACTCTCTTCACACTGAACCCTGAGAAGATAGTACAGACTCTCTGCACACTGAACCTTGAGAAGATAGTACAGACTCTCTTCACACTGAACCCTGAGAAGATAGTACAGACTCTCTGCACACTGAACCTTGAGAAGATAGTACAGACTCTCTTCACACTGAACACTGAGAAGATAGTACAGACTCTCTTCACACTGAACACTGAGAAGATAGTAGACTCCCTGCACACTGACCACTGAGAAGATAGTACAGACTCTTCACATTGAACCCTGAGAAGATAGTACAGACTCTGAACACTGAGAAGATGGTACAGACTCTGAACACTGAACCCT